>JAOTQW010090746.1:0-10925 GCA_026260075.1 Sisor rabdophorus | reverse complement strand
TGTGCGCTGGGATAGGCTACAGCAGACCCCCGTGACCCCGGATTCGGGAATAAGCAGGTAAAGAAAATAAATGAATGAATGAATGAAAAAATAACCTACCTAAAAGCTCACTATGTGTATTTTCACTCACACTGTTAGGTTTTAATTTTGTTTGCTTTGTTTTTAACATGTTATATTTGTGTTTGTTTTATTGATCCTTACTCTTAGTCTGTCAATAGCTGTCTGTCTGTAGCTGTTTGTTTGTGCCTGTCTGTCTGTGTGTATCTGTAGCTTTCTGTATGTGCATAGCTGTTTGAATGAAGCTGTCTGTTTATTTTTATCTGTCTGTCTGTGGCTGTCTGTCCGAGACACCCTCAGACACACACACACACTTCCTCACAGCAGGAGGCAGGAGTCGGTCTGAATGTCACTCCTGTCAATCAGAAATTGTCCTTAGAGAAACAGTCCATAATTACCAAAGTACACTCCTTCTCTCTCTCGCGCACACACACACACACACACACACACACACACACAAGATCACGAAAGAGTTAGGTAGGGTGTAACGATGACGTGGTGGTTAGCACGTTCGCCTCCAGCAAGAAGTTCGGGGTTCGATTCCCGGGTTTTTCAGTGCGGAGTTTGCATGTTCTCCCTAGGCTTGTGTGGGTTTCCTCCGGTTACTCACGTTTCCTCCCACAAAAAAAAACATGTGCATTAAGTTGATTAGTAATTCTAAATTGACCATAGGAAGTAGTGTGACTGCGTGTGGTTGTGTGTGTGGTCCTGCAATGGGCTGGTGACCTGTGTGCCCTATGTGCACTGGGATAGGCTTCAGCAGACCCTTGTAAGCCCCAGGCTCGGGAGGTACCAAAGATGAATGAATGAATGATAGAATGAATGACCAGTTAGCACAGGCATGTTTAAGTGATGATGATATCACTGCTCACACTGATTACATCATTCTGCATTTCTTTTCCTCATTCTATGACCTGATGTGTTTGTAATTGATTTATTTTTGATGGCATATTAAAACAATGTAACAGCAGCGATATAAATGTAAATATAAACAATGTTAATGTTAATGGGCAGTATGTTCACTCGATGCTGCAGCTCTTCTCCAGGCCTGTAATTGGTGCAGTAGACTCACATATCTTCTTTATCACTAACACGTCCCTCGGAAATACACTTTTGTGTTCCTTAATTAAAAAGTTCCTGCAAGCTTCTGAAGAATTTGCTAATTAACTTCATTGTGCAAATGTATGTTTTTCCCGAGAGAATGTCAAGCATGCAAACGCTTCCATCTGAAGAGACGCTTATCTCTTGTTTGACCACACACACACACACACACACTCACAGAGGGAAGGCATAGTCTCATAGGTGGATTCACATCCTTAACCACCAACTAGAAGCATCTCACCAAAACACACACACACACAATTGTGTGAACCCTAGTGGATTTGTGGTTTGTCTGAAGCGAGTTTCTGTAAATATTGCTATATATATATTGCTATATAAGATTTTACCTTAAAGCTCTTTAATGTTTTTACTGGATGAGTTTATATCATAAAGCTTAAAAAACAACATGTAGTTTGACAATAAAGTCAGTGTGACAAAGTAAAATGATCTGGAGAAGTAAACTTGCCTCGACTCAAACTAATCTGTTGTTGGTCAATCAATCACAGCACAAAGACATGTCACACAACAGAGAGAGATAGACAAACTCCATGAAACCTCACTAACACCATTAAACCCCATCAAACCCTATTATTCCCCATTAAACCCCTTTCATCTCCACTAAACGCCATCATTCCCAATTAAACACCATTAAATCCCATCATTCCCAATTAAACCCCACCATTTCCCACTAAGCACCAATAACCCAGTCATTGCCCAGACATTCTGACACGGTCTAAGACAGTCTCAGACATTCTTTCTTCAGATGATCATTTTAAAAGTTATTTAAAAGTTTATTTTCAAATGCATGTCAGAATAGACTCCTCTAATAAAGCTCTGATCATCCTTTACTAATTGGCAAACAGCCATAAAACAAATAAAGTAGAGCCAGTGATAAAAGGATGTGTGACAGTCAACATGCATGAAATCGACACAAATTAAAGTTTTATTCTCAAAAACAGAGTTTAATGTGTGACAGCTCGGATGGACAACAGCACTCGCACTGCGCCAGATAATCGAAATCTTTATTTTTAGGATAATTGTACTTGAGTGTGTAATAACAGCTTGGGATGGATCTGTGTAGAGAGGTTAATGATTATTTCCTTTGGCTCAATGAAAACATTACCGTAAAATTATTCAAAAGACAAAAACCTGCTATGATAAAATTATGAACATTTAAGACCTTAAAAAACCTGAACGAAAATAACTAGCCATTTTTCAGATCACATTTTGATCAATTATTAATAATCATTGAGTTTTCTCTGGATACTCCGGTTTCCTCCCACAGTCCAAAAACATGTGCATTAGGTTGATTGGTGACTCTAAATTTTTCATAGGAGTGAATGAGAGTGCGTGTGATTGTGTGTGTGTGGCCCTTTGATGGACTGGCGACCTGTCCATTCTGTACCCCTGACTCTCGCCCTATGTGCCCTGGGATAGGTTTCAGCTGACCTCTGTGACTCTGGAAAGTTCGGGAATAAGCGGGTATAGAAGATGAATGAATAAATAAATGAATGAAAACAGTTGTAAACAGTCTTTAACAGTCAGTTATGGCCATGTATTGTCAGTTAAGTGTTGTCTTCATTAATGATCTTTTCACAAATATTTTATATGTACATAAATACATTATATTTTATTATTAAATAAATACAAATTTTATTCTTTATTGATATCAGTGTTGTGATATTGGTGGCGTAGTGGGTATCAGTGTTGTGATATTGGTGGCGTAGTTTGATATTGGTGGCGTAGTGGGTATCAGTGTTGTGATATTGCTGGCGTAGTGTGATATCGGTGGCATAGTGGGTACCTGGGTTAAATTCCTGGGCAGGGGTCCTTTTTTGTGGATTTACTATGGGTTCTCTGGTTTCCTCCCATAGTCCACAAACATGTACATAAGGTTGATTAGTGATTCTTCATTGCCCATATGATTAAGTGTGACTATGTGTGTCCCTGTGATTGATTGATAATCTGTCCTGGTGTACCTCTCCTGCCTTTTGCCCTTCAGAGACCTTCAGAGACCACTATCGGTTAGTTCTAAAACAGCAAAAGAGCCCATCAGCAATTATAAAATTTGGTTATAATTAGTTACTAACCACTACAAAAAAATTAATGAAACTCATTCCAATAAGTGTTGATTCAAATCAAGTAAAAAGAAAAAATAAATAAATTGGCTGTTTGAGGAAGGTAAAGAGGTGAATATGTTTTAGAAGATTTAGTGACTTATTAAAAGGAGAAGTAAGTGTTTATTTTATTTTGTGAAGCTGTGTGGATGATGTGTATCTGTCTACTGGTTTTGAGAGCTCATCACAATCTGTTAACACCGCATTGGAATTCTGTACATGAGAAACGTGAGCGTGTCGAACATCCTGTCAATTTTGTCTGTCTGGAAGCCAAAACGCTGTTAATTTGAACACACACTGGTGAAAAAGCACTGAACATGACCGCCAGTCTGCACACCCAATCTCCAGCCATTGAAACTTATCGATCTGATCGAGTCTGAGAGTAGCGAGAGCATCTACTCAGGGTTCCAGTCACGAACTGAACACTTATGTGGTACCATTTTAATGTATAATTCATGAGAGTGTCACTGTGTATAATAAACAGTGGGATAAAGTCAAATATGTTTGTGTGTTAATGAAAACGACTGAAGGGCAACTATAACATACGTTTATTAACCTTTGATACTCGCTTTTTCCCTTAACATTGGGGGTCAGCTGCAGCCTATTTCAGCGCACATACGAGAAAGACAGGGGTACACCCTAGACAGGTTGCCAGTCCATTGCAGGGCCACACATAGACGAACAACCACATACACTCACATTCACTACTATAGGCAATTTACAATCACCAATCAACCTAATGTACATGATTTTGGACTGTGGGCCAGAAACCAGAGAAACCAGAAAAGCGTTGGAAAGAACATGCAAAAAAAAAACAGAGAAAATGTTGGGAAGAACATGCAAACCCCCAACTATAACATTCGTAACTAAATTACCATGTGACCCCATCTTTCTATCGGTTCATTTACACACAGTTATATGCTTTACATTCTTTAGACAATACACACTGATTAATGCAGATGTAAACCAAGAGATTCATACTATTTTACAAATTAGGCATATGTTTAGGGATAAACAAGAATCACACAGTGGGTGGCGTGGTGGTGTAGAGGAAGGTCCCGGGTTCAATAAAGATATAATGGCTGCTACTTGAATCTCACACTCTTTTAATTCTGTACTGATTATCGATCAATTTTGCACTATATAGTATAATAACTAGGAGTAGGAATTGAGTAAAACTGGTTTTTATTACGTTTTTAACGTTACTTTAAAGTCAAATATGAGGAGTCGCCTCTCTCTTTCTCTCTCTCTCTCTCTCTTACTCCAATGGAATAAGGGGATAATAGGGTGTCTATTGTATGTGTACTTCAGAATGTGGGGAAGAGGAATAGATCATCCAGGAACTTTACACAAACTGATTTACAAATACCAAAGATTTTATACTACACACCTTACACCCTCAAGTACACACACACTCCTCACACACTTGAGTACAAACTACACCCCTCACACACTACACAACACATTACACACCTCACACACTCCAGTACACACACACCTCACACATTCCAGAACACACACACCTTACACACTTCAGTACACACTGCACACCTCATACACTCCAGTACACACACACCTCACACTGTTTTTGGACAGAGATTCTGTAGCTATCTAAACACTGATTGATGCGGAAGTAATGAAGATATTTATGCTAAATGACAGGCGATTATTAAATGATTACTAGATGTCAGTGCTGAATACTGAATACCACTTTTCACAGTGGAGACTAAACAAGGCACGTAAAACAAAACTTCTCAGACTAAACATTGCTTAAAGGAGTACATGAAGTAGAAGAAGGAAACTAATGCTTGTTAAACAATCCCTTATTTACCCTGTCCTCTATCGCCTGTTTTTAAATGACATAATTTACATAATTATTCCAAACCCTTTATCCGAGGGCAGGGTTTCTTGTAAAGTTGCAGTTAAATTGATGAGTATCTGGATAGATAGAGCGACAGCAAGAGTGAGATGGCCATCCATCCATTGCTAGCCCTAAATTGGCGTTAGGGATGAGGGTGTAAATTGGGAAGGTGGTGTGTGAGTGTGTGCTGTTGTGTACATGTGTGTGTTTGTCGGGTGCAGTGTTACCTGTCGGTGTGATTTCGTACAGTCTGACACGTAACTGCTGGCGTGAAGCAAAAAAGGTGGTTAGTCATACTGTGACAAAGAGCGCTTAAATATTTATGAAGCTCAGCAGATCGTGATGTGATGTGGGGCAGCAGTTCGAGGTTGCGGCAGGTTTCGAGGTTGTGTACCTTGAGTTTCTCTCTCATGCTCCAGGAAAAACTGAATAAATTAACATATTCATGGCACTGTTGGTACATACCCAGACATGCATTGTTTAATGCACCATGCTAAAGTGGTAGCCTGAAGTACAATATAACTTCTGTCTGGTTCCTGTACCCAAGAAGTAATCCCCATCTGGTCTCAGTGATTACCACCCTGTTGCCTTCACATCCTATTTGATGAAGGTGCTGGGGCAGTTGTTGTTGGCTCACCTAATGCCGCAGGTAAGATCTTCACATCTAGATAGCTCACTCACATCTAGATGGTGTTGGGGGCACAGTGAGAATCACATTCTTTGACTTCTCAAGTGCCTTCAACACTAGCTAACCTCCATTACTGGGTAAAAATCTATTGCTTATTGTTGGTGGGTCCACTGTTACCTGGATCACTGATTGCCTGACAGTTTGTCCGGAGGTGTAGTGTCCTGTCTTGTGGGGTGATGAGTGGTGTAGGAGCCCCACAGGGCACTGTGCTTTCTCCATTCCTGTTCACCTTATATACCTCAGACCCTCAGTACAACTTAGAGTTATGTTACTTAAAGAAGTTTTCTGATAAATCTAAAAATGTATGGTGTATGCAGTGGGGCAAAAAAGTATTTAGTCAGCCACAAATTGTGCAAGTTCTCCCACTTAAAATTGCCTGTAATTCTCAACTATGAGAGATAAAATGAGAAAATCCAGAAAATCACATTGTCGTCTTTTTAAAGAATTTTTTGTTGAAACTTTGTTATATACCCTTAGTTGGCAATGACAGAGGTTAAACTGTGTTTTCTGTAAGACCTTACAAGGTTTTCACACACTGTTGCTGGTATTTTGGCCCAATCCTCTATGCAGATCCTCTCTAGAGTGACAATGTTTTGCAACTGTGTCTGGTTACTTTCAACTTCCTCCAAAGATTTTCTATTGCGTTGAGATTTGGAGACTGGCTAGGCCACTCCAGGACCTTGTAATACTTCTTACAAAGCCACTCCTTCATTACCCGGACGGTGTGTTTGGGATCATTGTCATGCTGAAAGACCAAGCCACATTTTATCCTTAATGCCCTTGCTGATGGAAGGCGGTTTTTACTCAAAATGGATCAGTCCTCCTGGACCCTTTGCAGAAAAATAACCTCAAAGCATGATGTTTCCCAATCAGTATGGTGTTCTTTGAATGTATCTCAACTCAAGCATTTTTACCAATAAGTTTTATTTCTGATCATATGACATTCTCCCAATCCTCTTTTGGATCATCCAAATGGGCCTGTACATGTACATTGCAGGATTTGTGTCCCTGGCTGCGTTACTGTGTTACTGATGGTAGCCTTTGTTACTTTGGTCGCAGCTCTCTGCAGGTCATTCACAAGGTCCCCCTGTGTGGTTCTGGGATTTTTGCTCACCGTCCTATGATCATTTTGACCCCACTGGGTGAGATCTTGCGTGGCTGTGAAAGCCATAAATCTTGCTTGTTTGTAGGTGACCAAATATTTTCCACCATAATTTGCAAATAAATTCTTTAAAAATCAGACAATGTGATTTTTTTTCTCATTTGTCTATAATAGTTAAGGTTTACCTATGATAAAAAATTACAGGTCTCTCTCATCTTTTTAAGTGGGAGAACTTGCACAATTGGTGACTGACTAAATACTTTTTTGCCCCACTGTAAGTGGTGGACAGGAGGAGGAGTGGGCTGGTGGCAGATTTGTGGAGTGGGCTGGAGGGAATCACATGCTGCTTAATGTGAAAAAGACAAAAGAGATGGTGATTGACTTCTGAGGAAAAGAACAGCTTTGCATCCCCTTTGCATTTTGGGTAAGAATGTGGAGGTGGTGAAGGAGTACAAGTACCTGGGTGTGACCATGGACAGTAGACCATGCTGGAAAACTGTGCATAGCACAGCTGTGTAAAAGAAAGTCAGCAGCAGACTCTACTTCAAACGGAAGCTTAGATCCTTCAATGTGTGCAAATAGATGCTAGAGATCTTTTACTCATCCGTTGTTACCAGTACTCTGTTCTCCTCTGAGTTCCGATGGGGGCAGCATTGCAGCCAGTGACAGCAACAAACTGAACAAACTGATAAGGAAGGGCTTGTTCATAGGCTGTAGACAGGAAACTTTTAAAGCAGTGGTGGAGAGGAGGACACCGAACAAACTGACCACCCTCTCCTTCTCCTGTACTGGACAGAAAACATAGGGCCTTTTCCAAAAGACTCTTTCCTGCCTCAAGCAAAAGGACTGTATAATAACATATCTGTACCAAAGATAACACAGTCTGATGTGTAATTCACTAGATTTGCACTACTTATTTTTTATTATTATTTTTTATTATTTATTTTATTATTATAATATATTTTTTATTATTTACTGTAATTGAATGACTAGAGTTTTCACCATTGAGTGTCTGTAAATTGCTGTATTCTATTGTATTCTATTCTATTTGAGCACAAAACTTTGGAATTTTTGGACTGTGAAAGAATCACTGCTGTGGAGCCTGTGTATATGTATGTGTGTGTGTGTGTGTGTGTGTGTGTGTGTGTGTGTGTGTGTGATAGAGTTGGCTAAAACAGTAATTTAAAGCACTTTAATATAGTGGCTTTTGGCTCGCTCTCAGGGGGTTTATCCATCTGAATCAACCCTTTATTTTAGAGTCATCTACAGTATAGCAATGTGATCATTAACGTTTTTGGTGTGTGTTTGTGTGTATGGGTTTGTAATGGACTTATTCTTCTCTCTCTCTTTTATCTTCACTATTATTATCTAGAAAATAAAGTGTCAGTGGGTGTGTGTGGGGGTGGGTGGGTGTGTGTGCGTGTGTGTGTTTGTTTGTTTGTGTGTATATGTGTGTACGGGTTTATACAGCCTGGCGGGGACCTAAACCTGAATATACACAGACACGTGGGGACTCATCTCATGGTGGGAACCAAAACTGATCCACATGTTCCACAACAAACTGATCCACAACATCTACATCAAACAGATTTTTTTTTTCGCAGAAAAGGTTAGGGGTTAGAGATGGGGTAAAGGATTGGGGATGCGGTTAAGGTAGGAGTTGATGTTAAAGATAGGGAAAAGAGATAGATACATGTTCCTGTGTAAGTTAGAGCGAGGCCATACCACGCAACCACTTTGTTTGTCCATGCCACACAAGGCCACGCCACCCAAGGCCACAGGTGTGTATGTTAGACTCACGTGGGATTTTGTTGAGTTCATTCATGAATTTGTTCTTGAGCTTAGAGAAAGCCTCATCTTTGGGTGCGGCTGCTCCAGAAGAGGAGGATTCAGTGCTGTTGACCCGAATCTCTGGCGCAGCACTCGGCACAAGGTTCCCCACTAATGCCTCCCGCCGGCTCATCACTGCAATCTACCTCCAGGCACAAACTAAGAGACAGACAAAGAGAGAGTCAGACAAGATAGGAGTTTAGGTTATAACTGACTCATTTAAATATAGTAGGCCAAGTCCACACACTTTTTTACCCTCATAGTGTCAGTCTATGATCTTTATAAAACCTTTTTAGCTGATTTCCCAGAGAGAGACTAATTACAGATTAGAGAGAGCAGAAACGCAAGAGAGAGAGAGATAGAGTTACAGGATGAGAATGTGGTAAAAAGGCCTTTCACACTCACCTGCCCAGTTCTATAAATGTAAATCACTCAATTACACCATGTTTGCGTGTCCTGAACCACATACACACACCTACACACATGTACACACACTAATAAAGAAACTAAATCTAGCTCTGTGTGTGTGTGTGTGTGTATGCGCATACAGGTTTATATAGCCTTATGAAGACATGAACCTGTAGCTGCAGAAGCACATAGGGACTCGTGACACTATGGGGAGGAAAATTGAGATTCTCATGGGTCCAAAAGTTTATTAATCGAACAGGCTGATTTTTTAGTAAAAATGCATGGAGTCCCCACCAGAATAGCAAACATGTGTGTGTGTGTGTGTGTGTGTTTGTGTGTGTGGGGTGTGTGTGTGTGTATGTGTGTGTAAGGGTTTGTTCTCATAAACGCTATGTCCTCGTCTGTGACAGGTTTTAATTAGTGATTGAGGTAAAGTGTTTACACAGCTGACTTTATTCAGTTGTACATACAGGAGAAAGAGAGACAGTAAGAGAATGAGAAAGAGGGAGAGAGAGAGAGGGAGAGAGAGAGGGACAGACAGAGAAAGAGGAAAGAGAGGGAGAGTAATAGAGATAGGGGAAACAAGGCAATAAAAGATAAGCAGGGTGAGAGAAGGACAAAAAGAACAAACAGGACTATGTAGATAAAAAGAGAAGACAAATGTTCTTGAAATGAAAGTGCAATGCATTTCAAAATATGAAGTGAGAATGTGATGAAGATTCAGATAGGATATATATATATATATATATATATATATATATTCATTCATTCATTCATTCATCTTCTTTACCCGCTTATTCTCGAATCAGGACAGGTCGCTAATCCATCGCAGGGCCAATATATATATATTAATAGTGCTAATGTGCATCTGTACACACACACACCAACATATACACACGCACATACACTAGGGAAAAATAAAGTGTCTCTTCATAAAGTGTGTAATGTAAGGAGCGATGGGGACCAGTGTATTTATAATATGCCTGCACTAATGAGCATAAAAGAGCTGACAAAAGGAAGACCCACACTCAGATAATCACTAATCATCAAACATCTACGTGCTACAGCAAAAAACATTATACGCCATCAAACACCTACCTTCTCTATGAAACACAACTGTACATTATAAAACACATACAGTTTCAATCAAATGCCATAAAAAAACAATTAATGCTATCAAACACCATCCAAGATCGTTAAACACCTACCGTTTAACCACCATTAAACACCACCAAAAACTCTTTATCAAACATCCACAGTCTCTATCAAACACCATCGAAAACTTACAGTCTCCATCAAACAGCATTATACACTGTTAAACACCTACAGTCTTTACCAAACACTGTTACATACAATTAAACACCTATAGTCTCTATCAAACACCCACACTCTCCATTGGGGACAATAAAACAGCTTAAATCAGACAACATCAAACAGCATTATACACCATCAAACACATAGTCTTAATTAAACACCATTAAATACAATCAAACACCCCTAGTCTCTATAAAAAATTATACCTGAACACATTCTCTACTCATTCTCTCACGAAAAAATCATCAAATACCCACACTATCAAACAGCATCAAAAAACACTGAACATTTACATTTACAGGGCGGCGCTGTGACACAGTGGTTCGCACCGTTGCCTCACAGCAAGAAGGTCCTGGGTTGGAATCCCGGGCACGGGGTCTTTCTGTGCGGAGTCCCCACGCTTGCGTGGGTTTCCTCCGGGTACTCCGGTTTCCTCCCACAGTCCAA
>JAOTQW010090739.1:0-10926 GCA_026260075.1 Sisor rabdophorus | reverse complement strand
CGAACCCCGGTCTTTCTGGTATCAGCCCAACACCTTAACCACTAGGCCACCCCTTATCTATATAATATATTAACCCAACGAGGTGGGATTATTTTGTTTAAATCTCTTTGCAGCTAGAAGCAGGTTGTTATTTTGTTTTAGAAAACAGATTAACAACAATATGGCCAATCATAGTTGATGAATATATGAATAACTAACTGACTCACCGGGTCAGCTATTTTTAGCCAATTAACAATTGTATAAGGGATTATATACAACATTTTACATTATGATGCAAATGTAAAATTTTCTCTCTTTTTCCTAAATAATCTATAAAAATGATAGTTCTCAGAATTTAAGTCATCCAATCTTAAAGTATAACTCGACTGTTATCCAACGAACCTCTAAATCATAACAGTTTTTAAAAAAAATGTATACACATTAATACACACAATAGAGTTTCAAAACATTTTATTGTTGTAAATAACTGAAAATGTTGTTAGTTTAACTGCAGCATTTGCAGGTTATATTTACTGAAATCGAAAGCTCTTTCAATCAAAAATATCTTAACAGTTCAAATGACATTTTGACCTAGGCGCCCTTATTGGATAGGAGCTTCACAATTCTTGCATCCATGGAAGTTGTCAGTGTTTTAGTGATTTCTGCTAAAATTTCAGAATAGGCTTCCAGAGATGCGGTTTTGATGCGAATTGCCACCAACACTCAAATCTTTTGCGTCAAGATGCTCCAAAGGTTTTAAAATAGGATCAGATGAGGATGTGGGCCACACCATGAGCTTTTCTTGTTTTATGCCCATGCCAATCAATGATACACAGGTATTCCTCTGAACATGGGATAATGGATTCTCATGCATAAAGATGATCTTGCTACGAAAGAAAGTGGTCAGTCAGATACTCCACATAGTTCAATTATACACCTTCAGGGACCTTAAAGGAGCCAACCAGCTCTCTCCCTATGATTCCAGCCCAAAACATGATGCCACCACCTCCATGCTGACATCGCAGCCTTGTTGGGACATGGTGGTCGTTTACCAACCGACTCCATCCATCTGTACCATCCAAGGTTGCACGGCGCTTGTCAGTGAACAACACTGTTTGGAAACTAGTTTTCATGTACATGTAGGCTCACTGCAGGTCTTTCTGCTTTTGAGCTTTGGTTAAGGGTGGCTGAATGACAGGTTTATGCATAACTGCAACCCTCTTGAGTATCCTACACCTTGATGTTCTTGGAACTCCAGAGACAACAGCAGCTTTAAATACCTGTTTGCAGCTTCGCAGTGGCATTTTAGCAGCTGCTTTCCTAACCTGATGGATTGGTCGGGCAGAAATTCCTTATTGTGCCTTTATCTGCTCAAACATGTGTGTGTTCTGAATCGACTAAAAAATCAACTTCAAAAAGTTGTTTTGAAATATCTAAAGTTGTCATACCTTTTTCTAGGCATTGAACGATTTCTTGCTATTCGGCAGCTGAGAGATCGTTCTTTCCCATATTGCTGGAAAATAATGGTCAGCTTAATAATGTGGAACTTTCGTTCTTAAGTAGTTTTCCCTTTAATTGGACTCGCCTGTAAACTAATTGGCACAGGTGTGTGAGATTGATTGGAGTGATTGAACTGACCAAAATGGAAAGTTCATTTCACCATCTTGGTGCCAGGACAGAGAAAGGTGCGGCAGAGGCAGACCGACTTTGAGTTCTAAGAGATAGTGGAACTAGTTGAGCAGTACTTGTGGATCTGAGAAAGCGGAGGGCTATGCAACGAGTGATGAGTGCTTAGAGGTAGGATGGTGCAGTGTTTTAATCTGATGCATGCAGTTACTGAGAGCCAATGGAGAGAGCACAGCAGTGGTATGTGCGTGAAAACATAAATAGGTTGAAAACAACACGATGCTGCATTCTGAATCATATGCATAATTTCACTCCTGGGAAGACCAGCCAAGAGTGAGTTACAGTAGTCAAGTTTAAAGTTTAAAAGAAAGTGCACAAGTAACTGAGTGGCCTAAGTAGATAAGAATAGGCGGAGCCTTCTAATGTAATGGAGGATAAATATGCATGATCCTGCTATGTTTATGTCATCATCCTGCAGGATCATGTCTATAGTTACCCCAAGGTTACGTGCAGTGGTCTAGGGAGAGATTAATGAATTGTCTAAGGTGATTGACAGATCCTAGCATGGGGATGCATCAGCTTGTATAAAAATAGTTGTTTTGCAACGAATGAGATTTAGTTGGTGAGCTGCCATCCATGATGATATATCTTGCCAGGCAAGCTAAGATTGTGGCAGAAGCTGTGGTGTCAAATAAAGGAAAAGACTGCTATCTGCATAACAATGGTAGGTGAATCCGTGTGAGGAAATAAGTACAGAGGGAGAAAGTGAGTAAGTACAGAGGGAGAAAAAAAGACGACAAAGTACTGAGCCTTGTGGGACACTAGTGGAAAGAATGCGCAGAGCAGATGTTGTTCCTCTCCATGTTACCTGATTTGAATGGCCATCAAAGTAGGAAGCAAACCAGTGCCATGCTGTTCCACAAATGCAGAGGCTCTTAGGAGTTGACAGCAAGATCTTGTGGTTGACCGAATCGAATGACGTAAAAAAATAGTGTTCGAGCTTTTGCATATACACTGTGTATTTATTACCAGGGAATAGAATACAAAAATAGTGATTACATACAGTACATCAGCTTTACCTTAAAATTGAGCAGATTATAAGTTTTTAAAATATTGTATGAAAATTACACACTCCTTCTTTTAATAGAACATACATTCTTTTAAAATTTAGCTTAAACTTAACATTGCAGGCAAAGAAGAAAATTGCATAATCAACTCCATTCTGAAAATATTTTCCCTTAAATCGTGCAGTGAGATAAATGAGTACAGCATCACACCTGTGTATCTGCTATACAGGATGACTGTATAGGACAGTTAAAGAGATTCAGACAGAGAGATAGCTAGCTGTGTAACACTTCAGAGCTTTAGGTTTTGGCTAAAAAGTCTGACAATGGACGTTTCTAAAGGGATCTTAATAGAATAACTAAATTTGGTCCCGGTTGCTGTAGCAACAGTGGGCCCATTGAAAAAAGCAAGTAAGAGAGGGGGAAATTTTAATTTAAAGGTGAAAAACATATATTTTAGAAATAACACCAAAAAAAACCCACAGAAAATTCTTGTCCCCTTGTGCTATTTTCACACTATGGACTGGACCCTTCAGAATGAATTCTAAAAAGACATTGAGCATGCAAAAGCACATGTGAACCAAGAAAAATATTTAGGGAAAATAAAATGAATAATAGAGTATCTAACGCAAACTACTACGTAAAATGTATACAATCTAAATCTTATGTTTTGAAATTGCAATTGTCGATATAAAAATAAATTATTTTAATAAAAAATAAATAAGTATTAGAACCCAATCAAATTTATTCAAACTGAATAAGCTACATTGACGGCCTAATTCTACTCAAGTGGTTAAACATAAAATGAAAAATTATTGCTGGTTTTACTTTCTATAGCATTGTAAAAGTAATACATAAACTAATGAAATAACTTTAATAGCCAGCTAGTATGGTATTTAATTAAGTTTAATTTAATTTAGTTTTTGATGATTGCTATCAGAAATTCACTAGCTAAAAAAAAATCACGCAATTTAAACACAGCAGCTTTGTACCTCAGTATTTAAATCTTTGCAAAAGTTATATGCATGTGCTAGTTATATGATATGTGCTAAAGTTTTGTTTAGTTTGTTTAATAAAAAAATGTAATAAAATTTCTCTAAAAATTTAATAAATAAAAGACAATTTCAGATTAAAGTCCGACATTAAACAAAACGTAGCAAATTATCTAATGCAGAGTAAATCTTTGGCTTATCAGCTACTGAAAAAAAATCTTTCCATCTTTGTCTCTCTCTGAAATCTATCTATCCATCAATCTATCTAGATATATTTAAACAATTTATTGGGGGGGCATGGCATTTACTTTAGTTTACTTATCTGATCAAAGTAGACATTATTTATCGTTATTATTTGGCATTTTTTTAGATCACATAAGTAATACCGAACATTTGTTCTATTTTTTGAAAAATACATGGAAAATGAGACAAAACTAACATGGATTCAAAAAATTTAAGCAGTCTTCAACAGTGCAGTATAAAAGAGACTAGAGCAAGAAATTATTCTACTCTGCATAGTTTGTAATAAAATAAGACCGCGCTACAACTCAAGTTGTAAGTAACAGGTTTCTAGCATCAGAGCCGGCCTCTTACACCCACAGAGTTCTGCTGGGCCCAGCCGAGTGTGAAACAAGATTGTACAGTTACTGATCTCAGATTTTTGCAGCTTCCAATTTTTTTAGAGAATAAGTTAACATGAATACTAGTAATAAAAAAAGGGTATAATTCGCTAATTTTACATGATGGCAAAAGAAAAGCTCTTTTCAGTGCATTGGTGCTGGATGAAACTGATGTTGAAGCAGCTCGTTTTTGAACGTGTGTGTTTGTGTGTCGATGTGTGCATGTGTGGGTGTGTTGAGGAGGATGGAGTGATGTTGAAGAGGCCGTGTGCATAGAAGTGTTAGTATGAGAGACCAAAAGAGATCCTGAAGTGTGTGCATTAACAAGAGGCATGATCATGTGTGTATAGATATTTAAATGTGCATATTGTCCTTTGTGCATGCAAAGCTATGAGTGTGAATGTATATATGTGTGTGTGTGTACATGAAGAGCCCTGCACATGTATGAGTGTATATGTAAAACCGTGCATAAATATGCAACCGTGTTTTGGTATTTTGATTAATTGCCATGTATAGATAGTTAACCGTGTGTGTGTGAGCGCACGCGTTAAGTGGGTGGTGGGCCATGGTAGCGTAGCATGATGTTAAAGGAGCGGGCAAAGTTGTTGGACAGCGAGCAGCTTGTGCCCTCATCCATCATGGGCAGGAAGAAGGCGAAGAGCAATAAAGCTAGGAGAAGCAGTTGCAGTGGTAGGGCCACGCGACACACACGGTACAGGAACCCGCAACAGCTCTGCTGCTAGAAAAACAAAAAACAAAACACACATGCAATATATATGATGCTTTGGCCAAAAAAGGACCAACAGTAAAGCATTGAGGTGGTAGCATTATGTTAAACCATGAACCAGGTTTCAAGTTATTTTGGGTACATTCATGATACAATGTTCTAAATCCTGCATACATGATTGCCATAATATCATCCTGTCCATATCTAGGTCCCGCCCTTTGAGAGAGCAACTCCATCTAAAAATAACCTATTATTTAATGTACTATATTTATGTAAGTGTGCATTTTCTGACCATAAAAATGTATATTCTATGTAGTATAATTACAGATAGCTTGAAGCCATTTGCCATTTTAACACAAGACCTACAATGTCACAGCAGCGCAAAAAAAAGGATGTGTAACTTGAATGATGTTACATAAGTGCAACTAAACTAAACGTAAAAAAGTGTTTTTATTTCAGTACTTAAAGTTACTTAAAACCCCTTTTTTTAAAAATGCATAATCTTTGATTTCCGATCTTCCACCTGCCCTCCCCATAGTACCTATGCAAATGATCACAGGAGCATTGTTTGTGAGTGTGGTGTGACTGTATGTGTGTTTGTGATAACCAGATAGAAAGCCAGAAGGAGTGTGAGTGAGTAAGAGAAAGATAAAGATAGATTGAGTGTAAGAGAGACAAAGAGAGAGGGAGGGTAGGTGGATGAGAAGAATTTTTTCTTCTTCTGACCTTGTTGACTTCTAATGGTTGAATTCACTTTAATTTCAGCCCGTCCATCTACACCCACGACTGACAAGCATAAAACACGAAGTCAGATGATTCGACGGGGTGATTATATCTGTGCAAGCTCTTACATCATTCGAACAAAGACTTAAAGGCTTGCATTACTGTTTTTGCACGTAACTTAAAAGCAAGTTTCTTGATAACTTAAACTGGTAGAGATGAAGACATGTAAAGGGGACCATAGGCAGGACTGAAGATCTTCTTAACTAAAGGCAAACATACATTCCTAACAGGAATTAAGGCCATGCCCTCTACACTGGCATTAGTACCACTTTTCTTCCAGAGATGGTGATTGACTTGGGGCTTGGCCAAGCTGAGGTTCAGAACTGGCTCACATTTGCACTGAAAGAAAGCAGAACCTGCTACGTCACCATGTGACCAGAATCACTGGTTATCTGTGGTGGAAGCTGCCGCTTTGCCATTTGTTTTAACATTTTAACATGTTGACCACTTGGCCTCTATTTACATATTACCAACATCATACCGTTTTCACTGCTTCCAATCATCCACATCATCAGATGTAGGGCATACATACGCACACTAACGAAAGGTCTGAAAATGGAGAAGTTATAGCATTTTACATCAAAGATTAAATATTGCTATTTAATCTATAAAACGCTTCTAATATAAAGGAACACAATGTGTTTAAAAAACCCTGTTGGTAAAGAGGTTAAAAATGAGAATCTCCAGAATCAATGTTATGACAGGTTTACATTGGAGAACATTTAAGAGTCTTTTGTAGGATCTTAGCTGTCATGATGGCAGACTGCACTACAGTTAAAACAAGTCATAAGAAGACATTGGCTGGAGTTTTCAATCATTAATTCATAAAAATTTCAGTAACCCTTAAGTTCTTTCACTAAAGGGTAGCCAGCAGCAAACCAACAATAGCGACAACACCTCATAACAGCACTCCTTTTTTTCAGAACTCAATAAGTACTGTTGATTGCTGTTTTGTCCACCGGACTTGTTTCTAATTGCACAAATTGCATAATCAGGTTCTGTGCTCCTGGTTGGGTTTTATGGTCAATTTAGAAGAGGTTACACTGCATAGAGATGTCATTAAAGGTGAAGGACTGGTTGAATGTCTGCTAATCCTCTGCTAGTTAACAACTCAAACTAGCCATCAAAGATAACTGATTTTAGCATAGAATTATAGGAAATTGTATACATTCATCTTCTGTATCCACTTATTTCCTAACTTCATCCAAGGGCCACACATGAACAAAAAAGTAATAAAATCACACACACTTACTCTTATGGCCAATTTAGAGTTAACAACCTAATGTACGTGTTTTTGGGAGGAAACTTAAGTACAAGTCTGGAAATCTTTTAGGCTATTAAAATTTTCTCAGACAAATTTTTGGGTGTAAACTTTACTAAAGTTGGCAACAGAAATATATGCAAAACACTCCATGTTGATGCTTTTTCTGTTTCCAATTACTATCGTCAAGATCTTTCAAGTAGCCAGGACTACTTGATATTAAGTCTACTAAGATATTAAGCAATATTTGTCATCATTGTGTATTTGCTTAATTTTTTTGCATGTCTGTTTTTGACTGCTCTGCACAAATAAAATAAATTCCAAACTTTAGCCGAAAACATCATTGTTCTCAGTACGCCTGGATCTCTGTAACTTGAGACTAAAAGAACACAAACGGGAGTTTTTTGTGCAGACATTCCTGTTAGTTCTCTTTCTATTTCTACAGAATATCACAAAATAGCATCAACATGTACATTCCAAACATGTAAAGCCTTCTATTTTTTTACTCCTCACCTTTATCCTCCACTAAAATAACATTAAAAGGGTTCATGCAATATGACTGTATATAAGAATATATGTCGCACAGTCACCTCACAACAAGAAGGTCCTGGGTTTTGATTAAGTTTTCATGTCCTCCCGGCACTTGTTTACTCCAAGTACTTCTGTTTCCTCCCATAGTTAAATTGGTAATTCAATGGTAATTCAAATTCGCCCATAGTGTGATAAGTTTGTGTTTTGTGGTTGTTTGTCTGTGTGGCTCCTTGATGGACTGACGACCTGTCCAGGGGGTACCCCTGCCTTTTCCTATGTGTGCTGGGATAGGCTACAGCAGACCCCTATGACCCTGAGTTAGGGAATAAGTGGGTATAAAAGATCACTAAAGAAAATACGAGCTGCAGATACAATTAGAAAGACCTGTATTCTTGTTGAACAGGAACAAGGAAAGTTTACCTGCTTATCAGAAATTCACAGCCTATGTCCAGTGTTAAGAGAAGCATTTATTTATCGCTCATTTGAAGGTGTGACTTGCACGGAAACGGGTGTGACTTCTTTTCTCCTTAGACTTGCTTACTATTAATAGTACATAGTTTCTGACCACAGGTGGTTCTACGATTTCATCTTTAGGGAGCTTATTAGGCATCTTATTACAATAAATCTAGATTTTGTATTCGACAGGTGATAATTATTATTAATTAATTGGTTCTGTGCTGGGCGCTATTTATGAATAAGATGATATTAAGATGGCCAATTTCCATACACATTGAATGCAAAAACACTGGATAAACTAAAAAAATAATAAATCTATAATCAATGTGTTGCAAAACATTTTATGAGCATGATTTTCTTGACATCGTTTCCTGTCTTAAGCCCTCATGCAGTAACATGTTTCTGACAATGTAAATGTCCTTTTAAGGTCTAAAAGTCCTCGTGGCTGGAAGGAACTAATTTGCATATTTAAGTTTCATAGATTTCCTTAAAAATTATGATTAATACTGAGAATAATGCATAAAAAACAGTTGTGATGTCATATGGAGATTTGTAATTCAAATCTGGATGTAGTCATGTATATCATAGGTCTTGCTGATTTTAGATCGTTCAATCCTGAGAAAATTCATCGTAAGGGATTTTACTATGTTACATTTAGATCCAGTGGTCGGTGGGCTGCCTGATTGAAACTACACCTTAAAAAAAGCAATAAAATTAAGTACCTTTTTGGACTGAACAAGCCCCTCCTGTGGGACTCCTTTCATCTGTTAAAAAGACACAAATAATCAGGTCAGTTTCTGCTGCAAGAGCGCCTCCCTGTGGCACAGTAACACTGATGCTGAGCTTCTTCCCAACAGTGCTTAACCAATAATATAAAGACTGTGTGGCATGTGTGGTAAGAAAAAAAACAACAATTAACCTGAGGTCTGAGCTGAGCTTTAACACTTTCAGCATCCTTTAGCTTGGATTTATAAAGCATCCACCTGTAGCGAAGTTCTTCCAGTTCCAAATCCTCTGTCCCTGGATCATCCTGACAGGAGACCAGAATCTGCTGGAACTCAGCTTGACCATGTGAGATAGAAGCATGCAAAGCCTACAAACACATGAAAATAAAAGCAAATCAATTAGCAGTAATTTATTACAGCAATAATTTCTGATACGTTTGGCTTACTACAATAAAGTATATCTAAAAATCAGAAGGAGAACAAAAGAGAAGAGAGCGATAGAGAGAGAGCGAGAGCGATAAAATGCAAGGATGTGTTTTACAACCTTGAGAGTGTTCTGTCGGATCTTCAGCTCTTTTGCACTCGCTGCCTTCTGGTTAGTCAAAATTCCTTCTAGTTTCTGGTTTTCTTTACGCAGCCAGGCGTCAAACTCTGCCCTGCGAAATTTCCAATGAAATCTTTTCTCTTTCATCTGGAAAAAACAAACAGCGTTTCAAAATTGTAGAAGTCAAAAATTATTACTGTAAAAGCGCTGATAAATATACAAGCAGAAACCAGAATCCCATGAATGAAAAGAGGGAGAATTTCTCACCTGACTGACGTCTGTGAAACCTTGATCTGAAGTGTCTCTGACGTGTGTGAATGCAGACAGCTGTTTTTGTCCAACATCTCTATTTAAGGGTTTGGCTGTGTCAGGGAAATCACTTGCATGCTCGTCAACCCATTCCCTTGTTCGCCCGCGTTTCTCCGATCTCGTCTCCACTTCTGTTCCGTGTCCACCATATTCTTGTCCAATGGCAATAAATCCCGCTTCGGTAGGATGACCTCTCAAGTCTTTTTTCCAGATTCCTTGGATGCTTTTGGGTGGCGTTTGATTGCTATATAAAATTTCACCTTGCAGACCAAGTTCTCTTTCATCTGTTTGAGATGCATCATCATGTTTGGTTACTGATTTCATGTGTTGGGTAAAAACTTCGAATCCTCCTGAACCTGCAGGTATCCATGAGCCTTCAGAAAGTTGAAGGTCGTCCCTGAGGTAGGAGCTGCCATCTGTTCTTATTTGGATTGTGGATTCAGTTTTTGCTCTCTGGAACTCTCCCGGGGAAACATGGCTGTTTAGGAGTCTGTATTTGATTCAACATAAAATGATTTTACTTATGAAAAAATATATATACATACCACAGTAGAATATCTGCAAAATTAATCAGACTATAAAATGAAAAAGGGAAACAAAAAAATCAGAAAGAAACAAAAAGAGGGATATATTAAAGACAAAGGAACAAAAAAGAAAGAGAAAATGAAGGAAGGAATGAAAAAAAAATACAGAAAAACAAAGAAATGAAGAGAGGAAAGAAAAAAAGAGGGAAGAGAAAGGAAAAAGACAAAAGGAAATTAAGGAAGAAAGAATGAAGGAGGGCATTGCGGTGCCAAAGTGGTTAGCGGTAGCAGCCTTACAGCAAGAAGGTCTCAGGTTTGATTCCCGGTCAAGGGGGTCTCTCTGTGTGGAGTTTGCATGTTCACCCTGCGCTTGTGTGGATTTACTCTGGATTCTCTGGTTTCCTCCAACAGTCCAAAAACATTAAGACTAGGTTGATTAGTGATTCTGAATTGCCCAAAGGAGTAAATGTGAGTGCGTGGAGTTGTTTGTCTATGTGTGGCCCTGCAATGGACTGGGACAAGTCCAGGGTTTACCCCTGCCTCTCGCCCTATGTGCACCAAGATAGGCTTCAGGAGACCCCTGTGAACCAGAGTTCAGCAATAAGCAGGTATAGAAGATGAATAAATGAAAGAAGAAAAGAAGAAATAAAAGGAAACGAATAAGAAAAAAGCACTATAGAAAGATTGGACTTGATTATAGGTTCAGTTTGTGTGGTCACCAAGCTGCTACAAAACATGTGCATTAGGTTGATTGGTGACTCTAAATTGCCCATAGGCGTGAATGT
>JAOTQW010090730.1:0-10926 GCA_026260075.1 Sisor rabdophorus | reverse complement strand
ATACATTTATTTATATATATACATTTATATATATGTGTGTGTGAAGTGGTAGGGTTGAAAGTGTAGGCATAGGGGGGAATCGCAAGCTACTGACCATTTTCAACTGTAGGGATATGAGTAATTTCCTAAGATACATTAGAGATACAGCGGCAACAAGACTGCCCAAGCAACCTATGGGATTCACAAATCTCAAATTACAAAAAAGGACATTTTGTCAATAATGATAAGTTTGACAACAGTCTGGTTTTATTACTTTTAATACTGTGTTCATATTTTACCATCATGTTTTCGAAAGAATAGACTATTAACTTTACACTGCTGTGTGATAATCTCACAAAATATTTTAATTTCTGATAACGTTGCTTAATTACTTGACCTGTCAGTCTAGTGGAAGGAAATTAGCTTTTTACAGCACCTAAAGTGTAATCATACAAATAGTGAATTATGAATCAAAGGTCTGGTATATTTACTTATTTCTGTACTGTAAACGATCTAATTCTGTAAAGCAGACGTTGTGCTATCACATTGTTTAATGATCTGTTTTTACAGTTAAAATAGTCTTTTATGCCTTGACTTGTCATTTACCTCAGTCGATTTTTCCCTTTGTGGAGTTTTATGGTGTTGACTAATGCAAATGAATTCTCAACATGTATACACCTGGTTATTTACAGCTAATTCCAATTCCTCTACTTACAGAAACTTAACTAAAGAAAAGATAAGCAGTTCCACAGTGTTTGTAATTCTAGCAGATATCAGATCAGGATATCAGATATCTATGGGATTAAAAAAATATTAAAAATAACGATTATCTGCATGAATAAATAAATTAACTGCATGTGTAATATTGTTCTCACTAATGCTCTCCCCAGAAAAAAAACAGGTCATGTCACGTAGTAGTTATTGCCAATGTAAAATGACACATCATATTATAGTGTGTTACAATTTACTTCATAATTGAACTATATCAAAGTTTAGAAGAATTGAAGAAACAACCTGACAGCCCTTGCTATAAACAGCTACTGCTGTATCTTTACTGGGAAGAGTTTAAGAGAGGAATTCTGTGACTGCTATTTCTATATATTAAATATTGCCTACCTAAATTAGCATAAAGAGCTGCCCATTATCAAAAAGATCTTATCTTAAAGATTTTTTTATGTATTAAATGTTTGCTTTACACAGTCATCAAATGAAAATCTTATTTTATCAAAAGAAAAAAGATTAGATTAAGATGGAATAGAATATACATAGAAACTGAATTCTGAAATCTAACATCCACATACACATAGTGGAAGCAGTGCAGCAAGAAATAGAAAGAAAAACAGTTCGGAATAAATCAATACAATCAACTGTAATAAATATAAGAATTTAGGTTGTTGTTGAGTGGAAACAAACAGCGAGATTAATTCCCACAGTAATTTTTCCCACAGTAAGCGATGCTGCTGCTGATGTTTCTGGTCTGTGTGAACAGTGTCCTCAGAGCTATGAAAATAAATATGTTAAAATGCAGGTAGAAAAGTTTATTACAGTATTTAGACTAAACATTTTGATTGGATGAACATTTCCTAGTCCTGTGTCTTCCGCAAAAGATTAGAAATATTAGAGGTGGGAATTTTTTCAGGTACTTTTCAATTTATGCTGATCCAATTCTAAAAGGCGACCCTTTTTTTATTCTTCTGCTGTGTTAATATGTATTTTTAGCTTTTCATTTGAAGCAGGATTGAGTTTGTCTGCTTTTTGTTTATACTTGGAATTTCTGTATGACAATATCATCCATCTGTGTTATCCACCACAAAGAACCACCACAAATGCATTTAGACCAAAGGCGGTGCGGTGGCATAGTGGTTAGTATGGTTGCCTCACAGCAAGAAGGTCCCAGTTTTGATTCCTGGGCAAGGGGTCTGTCTGTGCAATTTGCATGTTCTCCCTGCTCTGATCAACACAACATTTTACTTCTTTCTCAAGTTTACCTTGCAATATACAAATCTTGCTTCATATCGGAAAGCTAAACAAGCCTTTTCTCATCAGATTTTGCGACATCATATGCTTGTTTTTTTTAATACAACTATCAATTCTTTAGAATTTATATAAATAAATTTTTCATAGTATAGCTAAGTAAGGCTAGAGGAAATACTATAAGTGTCTTTATACTTTAGTTGAGCTCTATATAAACCATCAAAGTAATTTTTATTTTTATTGTTCATCTATGTATGGCCCTGCGATAGACTGGCAACCTGTCCAGGGTGTACCCCTTCCGAGTGCTGGGATAGACTCCAGAAAAGCCCCGTGTACCCTGATTAAGGGAATTACATGATTGGTGGAACATCAGGACATCATCAATGCACAAATTATAAGTGACGGCTGCATAGCCAATTTCTCGCCGTGGGTGGGTGGTACCAAACATCAAGATGGGACAGACAAGAATGCAGGGAGAACATGCAAACTCCGCACAGAAAGACCCCAAGCCCGGGATTCGAAACGAGGACCTTATTGCTGTGAGGTGATGGTGCAAACCACTACGCCACCGTGCCGCCCTGTCACTGTCATATCAGTTATAAAAATATAAAGCTTGAATAAAGTACAACTGGAAGTGCTTGCAGAGTGGTTAAAATGTTGGACTACTAATTAGAAGATTGGGATTTAATTCCCAGGAACAAGCTGCCATTGCTAATTTAGGATAAGATATACATTTATTTGTCTAAACAACAAAAATATAAGAAATAAAAATGTAGGGAAAGTCCAGTGTATAAATATAAAAGAAAAACAATTGTATAGTTTATTTTTTCATTCAACTTGGGTATCACGGGGTTTGTTGGAGCCTATCCCAGCGCACATAGGGCGAATAACAGGGGTACTCCTTGGACAGTTTGCTACTCATCTGCAGGGCTACACATAGAAAAACACATACTTTTCTAGGGGAAATTTAGGATCACCAATCAAACTAATGTACATGTTTTTGCACTGTGGGAGGAAACTGGAGTACCCAGAGTAAACCCACACAAGCACAAGGTGAACATGCAAACTCTGCACAGAAAGATCCCACTATGCCACCGCACCACCCATCCTGCTCTAATTTTTTTTTTGACTATTTGTACATTTACTTTTAGTTTACATCAGAAGACCGTAATCACTATAACCAATGGGTAATAATAGATAATTTTAAAAAGTTTTTATTAAGGTTTTATAATGTGAACTGTCCAGTATGTACCCCTGCCTTTTGCCTTATGTGTGCTGGAATATGCTCTAGCAGACCTCTATGACCCCAAATTAGGGAACAAGCAGGTATGGAAGATGAATGAATAAATGAATTAATATCCTGTGATTAAGTAAAACAAACAATACCCGTTCGTGTGACAATTTTTTATTTATGATCAAAGAATAATTCTTAAGAAAATACATTATAATAGTATAAAAAAACACATGTCACAATTATATACAAAAGACAGAAAACCAACATAGATGTCAGCAAGAAATCATGTTAAAAAAGCAACAATTACAGTATATAAAACATTATTAAATATTTTTATTAGTGGATCAATGCTCAGCCAAATTCAGTGATGTAATTTACACTGACAACACGTTGAACATTTAATCACTGATGCTCCAAATACTCTGCGATCTGCAGTTTAGTGACAGTCCAAGCATATAACTTGTGTAGCTTTTTTTGTAGTGTATAACACTTTATATCAATTAATGTAACTGATACAAGGCATATGTTGAAACTTATTAAGCCAAAACATTGTTAAAACATGATGGCAAACCCGATGCACACTGCATGTGCTAAAGCATTGGAGATTAAAATATTTCAATTAGACATTTCTTGATACTCTATATGGTTCATTCCACAAACAGCAAATCTTAATTAGGGAATCCCAGAGATAGAGCACTGCTAGATATTCTCATAAAGAAAATGTTCATTTAGTTTTTAGTGTATGTGAGGACAATATCTTACACATCTTTGTGAAATTCTTACAAATCTGGATGAAGTGGTTAAATATTGTAATTAAAAAAGGTTAGTTTTGTTTCTTTCAACCATAAAATAGATTAACATACAGGGTGTACATATGGACCCCAGACCTCCACACCTTAACATTAGTGTCTGATCTCACAGTCACATAACCCTAGTAAAGTTTAAAAAGACTAAAATTTTATAATAATAGCAAAAAAAATCATAACGATCATATAGATGTGACAGTCAAGGGTGCACATACTTTTGAACAAACAGCCTAATTAATTGTTTTCCTTATTTCAGATTTAAACCAAACCATAAATAACAGTCATTAATTAAGACTATAACAAAATAATAGTATAGGCTAATCTGCCCTAAAACTTCTGGAAAGTTTTACTTAAATGATCACATACATTTAAAAAATTATACAAATGTTATGTTTCTTCTTTAAAACAATCAATAAAATTATTCCAACGAGTGGGCGAAGATTAAACAGCACCAACACGTTAGTACTCGTCCTAAATACGTTAGTGTTTCTGTTGCTAGTGACAGCATGGCGAATGCAGTGCATGGTTAGCATTACCGTGGATATAAAACCTGAATGAACAGTGTCTTAGGATAGAAGCTGCTATTCTGGCAGATCGGCTGGGATGCTCAGCATCCTCTCCACCACGAAAAAGAACAGTGTGCCCATAAAACCCATGATAACCATGATGATGAGCTGCCAGCCCAACAGTAGATAGCCGCTGTAGAAAAACGCCACTGCTGCAAAGACAGACTGATGGATAGAGATTGTTATTGACAATGTTGTCAGACATTATAAGACACTATACATTCCTTCATTATTTATACCTGCTTAATTCCTAACTTGTTGTCGGTTCTCCATGGTGGATAAGAGGGTTTCATGCACTGATACAGGGGCTTCAGTTGAGGTACAGTGTGTCCCTATGCTGTTATTTAGGGGTTCTTAATTGTTTCATGTTTTATTCAGAGCTTCAATTCAAAACAAAGTTAAAGATGACTTTATTAATAAAAGAACATTTATCAAACCTTTTTTATGATGAATAATATTGTCCAACAGAAATTTCACCTTTAAACTAGAGGCAGAAAAACAGATTAAAGTGGATGTATTTACACAGCCGAAAAATTTGAAAAAAAAGTGTAGATTTTTTAATCGGGCAATTCTGTAATGGAATCAGGACGGCCCAGAATTGAAATTGGATCGGATCAAAAAGTACCTAAAGATTCCCACCACTAGTGTTTACATGCAGCATCTTAATGCAATTATAACCAGATTTGCCCTATGTAACTTATTTCAATGTAAAGTATCTGTTTATGCTCATGTTCGCGACAAGCATTAACATAGGCGATGTACAGCAATTTAAATTGTAATATAGATAAAGTATATGAGTCGCTGTCATTCCCAAACACTTTCATGCTCTTATAGTAAAGGTGACAGTTGAGAGTAAAATATTTAAAAGCTGACTAGATTTGTTGCACAGGTGGCATCCTATCACAGTTCCAGATTGGAATTCACTGAGCACAAATGTTTGTGAACACAGTCTGCATGCCTAGGTGCTTGATTTTATATACCTGTGGACATGTAAGTGATTAAAACACCTGATTTAGATTATTGGCAATATAGTGTATAAAAGAAAGAAAGATATGGAGGGAGAGAGAAAAAGATGTATATTATTCTATCCATTTTTTTACACACACTGTTACCATTGTTTTCTTTTAGGGGAATAGTGTTATATGTTTTAAAAATAGGTTTTGATGCTGATTTTTAATTTAATTAAAATGTTAAACTTTACATTATAAATCAGGCTGCCCTGAGAGGCAGAGTGACCCCAGTGTTTCTAAGAGGCAGGATGCAGCTGAGCCGGCTTGGGTCGTTCCCCTCCTGCAGCCACAGTTTGCCCAGCTGCTGAGGGTCCCGGAGCTGCTGCTGCTGCACCAGACCCCACTGCCTTACCAAAGAAGCTAAGGGTAAAGGTGATGGACTGGCCAAGCATGTCTCCAGACCTAAACCCTATTGAGCATCTGTGGAGCATCCTCAAACGAAAAGTGAAAGAGGGAAAGTTCTTTTCAGAAGGTTTTTTCTTAGTTTGTGATCAAGCAAACCCTGTATCTATGTATTCATTGATAGAGACTCGAAGCACTTTTTCTGCTTTTTTGTGTATAGTAAATGTAAGACAGGGCTGTGGCACTTGGAATGCATAGGAATTATTTTTGTATGTAAGC
This sequence comes from Sisor rabdophorus, assembly GCA_026260075.1. NCBI lineage: Eukaryota > Metazoa > Chordata > Actinopteri > Siluriformes > Sisoridae > Sisor > Sisor rabdophorus. Next base: position 4,736 of record JAOTQW010090730.1, on the reverse strand, counting down.
AAAATTATAAATTAACAGTGATATAACTCTGCAAACAGTTATATATGTTGTTCTAGTTTTTAGTCACAAATGATGGTTTTACCTGAATAAACTTGAAGATAGCAAAGGCTGAAATGCTCTGATCAGTGTAAACACAGCCTAGGATGCTGTACAGCTGGGTGTTGAAACAGCTGTCACCAAGTCCGAGCAGGAAACTGCACAACACTGCGATGGCCACACTGCAAGAAAAAAATATACTCTAACAAATAAAAGTAATCAAATACCGACAAATACCTCTGTCACTGCTGTACCTGGGAGACAGGTAAGGGTTAAGCTGTGGGCTGAAGTTGAACACCACCGGTGCATCATTTGGTATGTTCAAATAGATCAGGTAGAAGGAGACGAAATGCACCACCATTCCCAGAAAGACAACAGATGTTCGTCTAAAGTGGTTGTTCTTTAACACAAGTCCAAACAGTCCACCACCTGAAAGCAACCATGCAATTATTTCCTCTATATTTAAAGTGCAGGAAAGTATCTACTAACACAGTGATAATAGAGTTGCTTTTATCCCAAGAAAACATACGATTTTAAATTAAAAACTTTTTTATTTAAATAAATGCATAAATAAATAAAGGCAGCATGTGTTGCCTCACAGCAAGAAGGTCCCAGGTTTGATTTCCACTGGAGTTTCTGTGTGGAATTTGCAGTTCTCTCTGTGCCCACATAGGGTAATCCGATTTCCTCTGTATTGTAGTAAGTGTGAGTGTGTGGACCCCTCCTGCCTTTTGCACTTCCAGCAGACCCTTGTGACCCCGAATTAAGGAATAAGTGGGTTTTGGTTTTTTACTGGTTTACTTGTTTTTCAGTCACATTTCCTTTAAAGATTAGTGTTTAACAGATCCCGTCTCCTATCAACTTATAGTATTATACAATTATTGAATTATTTTGTAATATAAATAATTTTTTTACAGTTTTGGCTATTGCAACACCAACAATACCAAGAACGAATTTATGTTTCCTAATACCGTTTTAGTATACAGCCATACAATATAAGTTACTGGATATTGAATAATAATAATAATAGTAATACAATTATTATTATTGTTGTTTTTTTGATTTAATAACCAAACATTCACTATTATTGTCATTGTGCAATTACAACGTACAATTATATTGTAGGTTAGGACCAGTCACCTTACAGCAAAAAAACCTCTAGTTAGATTCAAGTGCAAGGTGTTTTTCTGTGTGGAGTTTGCATGTTCTCCCCACACTTGTGTGGTTTTACTACAATTTCCTTCCACAACCCAAAAACATGTACACTGGATTGATTAATAATTCTAAATTGACTATAGGAGTGAGTTTAATTTTGTGTGCTTGTTAGTCTATGTGTGGCCCTGCGATGGACTGGCAAATGCTGTACCCCTATCTTTCATCCCGGCTGTGTTATGCTCCAGCAGACCTCCAAGACCCAGTGTTAGAGAATAAGCAGGTATAGAAAAATTACATTTGCATAATAATGCGGAGCACAGTATACTCCTGTTTTTTCTTTACTGAGTCGACAACTAATATTACAGGTTGATAATTAATGCATTATTGTGTCTTAATCCTAAATCTTTGCTCACCAATAATCTCTCCGATTCCCACCGCAATTCCCGAAATGCCGATCAAAGCTTTAGAGCTGTCTCCAAATTGATTTGTGGCTCCGATACAAGATCCATAAACACCACTGTAGAAAGCAAGCTCCAGACCTTGAAGAGATAAGAATAAAGAATGTAACAAAATATTGTTATTAGACAACATCTCCAAGACTGTTACAACTAAAAAACCTTGGGATAAACTGGAACACTGGCTGCACCCTAAATCTTAACATTAGTCTGATCCCCTTAATACTTCTGTAACTACATCAATAAAAATCAAGTATAAAAACTGTACAGAAGTGTGGAGGTTATTATACGAGGAAGAGTAATACTAACATCTACATGTTCACATTAATACATGGATATGATGAGGTGTTCTAATACTTTTTTAATCAGTACTGTGTACACTTACCACTGTAAGCCATGGCGAAGCTTAGCAATACTATTGGTTTTGTCCTGAAAAGGTGCAGCATTGTCTCTTAAAAAAAAAAAAAAAGAAATAGTACATTTAATGTTACAAAATACAAAATAAACTGTTGCTGATTACCAATTGTATTTTATTTTAGTCTAGTTTGCGTTAATATAACAAAAATAACTAAATTACTAATCCTCTTATTTACAATTTAGGGTTAGTCACACACAGCCTTTGTCTGTTCAAGAGTCTTTTATACTTACTGAAATCGGTCATGGCATCGTTTAAGGCGGACCTGGCTCGCTGTTTAAATCTGCAACAAAATAAGTTAATATGAAGTTAAAAATTCAGTGTTGCGAAATATGATAGTATATGTAAAAGGTGATTTGTCTGTACATCGGTCGGAACGACAGCAAGGCTTGGGATTCTTCCTCAGCCAGAACAACCTCATCTTCCTCATGACTTGACTTCCGCAGAAGGAGGAAACTTAAAGTTCCGAGCACAGAGGTGACCAACAGAGGGATAAATATTGTCTTCCTGTCTTTGTCTGTAAAAAGCATAAAGATATACATAAAAATAAATATTTCTATTATTTGAAGGTCTGAATGGACAAAACCAACATTTTCTCCTATTATCACTTCTAATATATTATGATTTAACTATATAAACATCTTGATTATTAAAAGTATCCCACATGACTATAGCCTCTATAGACAGAAGTACTGAGACATTAAACAGTCTATTGCAGATCAAAGTCTCACTCTTCTTCCTATACTTCATGTAACTGTGTGGATGTGAGTTTTTCCAGTTACAAAAAGTGAGATCAGACATGTTGGGGTAAGGAGGTCTGGGGCTCAGTCAGGGGTCCAGTTGATCCCGATTGTGTTCAGTTTAGAGGGGTTGAGTCAGAATCAGGTCAACCGCTACGGTGTATAACAATTTTTGAAAATAATCACCCGAAATTAGTGTCTGATCCACACAGTCACATGATCCGAGCTAGTGAAAAGCACGTACAGATGTATGGATTATGATTGAGATCAACATCTCAATTGTGCGGTTAACATCTGGAATAACATACATTTGATGGATACCTAAAAACAGTTGACAATATTGTTTATATCATACGTATTATATGTACATCAGTTCATATCATCGTCAAGTTACCTGATATGTCGGGTTTTCCTTTCCAGTCTATATAAACATAAAGATTTCCAAACAACATGCTAAAGGCAAAAAAAAATCCAAGTTACTAACAAATAAATATATTTCAATAAGTCAAAAAAGAAATATTATTTTACAGTAAGGCTTAAAATTGTGCCACAGAATAATTTCCGGTCATAGCTAGTAGGGGTGTGATGAAAGACTTATGCAACGGGACGAGACAAGACACGATACAGTGCTCATGTGAAACGACACAAGATTTCTTTTATAGATATCCTCATTGATGAAATACAGGGAAAAAATAGTTTTTCATTGAACTAAGAAACACATAAAATACACAAAATGCATTTAAAACTCAACTTGTACTAAAGGGATTTTTCGAATTTCATTTTAAAAATCTAATCTATCTATTATGGACTGTGCGGTGGTGTATTGGTTAGCATGTTAGCCTCACAGCAAAAAGGTCAGGGTTTTCGGGCCTTTTTTTGGTGCAGAGTTTGCATGTTCTTCCCGTGCATGCGTGGGTTTCATCTGGGCACTCTGGTTTTCACCCACAGTCCAAAAACATTTGCATTAGTTTGATTGATTCTAAATTGGCTATAGGAGTAAATGTGTGTTTGTGTGTGTGTTTGGTTGTTTCACTGTGTGGCCCTGCGATAGACTGGCGACCTATGTACTCCTGCCTCTCACCCTATCTGTGCTGGAATATGCTCCGTACCCAGAGCTAGGAACTAAGCGGGTTAGAAGATAAATGAATGAATGAAATTTCTATTTTAATAAATTAATAATTTAAAAACAATGTAGTACAAAGTACAATCAGTGCAGTAAGGTTTATTGTGTGTGTGAAGCATTGAATGTGCAGCTCAAATCTCAAGTCGGATCTCGCAAGATACATAGTTTCTGGATTTAGTAAACATTTACATATCATACAAATGAATATATTTATCATGTAATGCTATGCCTCTTCATTCCTAATATGTAACTGCTAATTATTTTTTTCTTAGTTCTGGCTTCACATTACCTGCATTGCAGCAAACCCCAAAACACTGATGTGTTTTTGTTAATAGTGGAGGCATCTGAATTCCTCACCAGAAATCTTCCTTGGGCCGTCCAGAGCACTGTGGGAGCAAATCGTGGAGTTCTTTTAATCCATAGGTGTCAAAAACCGGTAATTTATACTGTAATTAATAATGTAAATATTAAAGCGGTACCAGTCTTGGGCTATGAACTACTGGTTTGAATAATACCTGTAGGGGATTATTCTTTAATGACTTATTAAACACCAAAAATCTAGATCTGGCAACATGGCCATATGACTGTATTAATCCACAAAGAGGATAAATGATATTCTCAGCAGATTACAGTTGCAGTCTTAAATAAAAATACTAATCTGGCAGGATGTGACTAATATTAAAATTTTAAAAAAGGGTTTGCATAATTAAAATAAATTCACTGAAATATTCATTCATTCATTCATCTTCTTTACCCACTTATTCCCTAATCCGGGGTCACGGGGGTCTGCTGGAGCCTATCCCAGCGCACAT
>JAOTQW010090677.1:0-10933 GCA_026260075.1 Sisor rabdophorus | reverse complement strand
CAGGACCTTCTTGCTGTGAGGCAACGGTGCTAACCACTGCGCCACCGCGCCGCCACACTTTTATTGTAGATGTATAAAAAATAGTAAGCATAGTAACAGGAATGAATTATTCGTCTGCAGTAAGTAGAGTAACAGGGATGTATGATTTGCCTGCAGTAAGTATTGTAGCAGTGATGAATGAATTGTCTGCAGGGTATATAGTAACAGGGATGAATGAATTGTCTTCAATGAGTATAGTAATAAGGATAAATGATTTGTATAATGAGTTTAATAATATGTCCATACTTAGCATTTTGTGTATTAGTTGGAACTGTGAGTCTGTAAATTCTTCCCTTGTAGCTCTACACACACTAGCCAATACACATTGGAACATCAATGAATTATCCCGTTACTTATTTGCCGAACAGTAAGAAAAACAGACTTTTCATTCTCAACTCGTCATTGTGAGATGCTTTTCTGCCCTGTGGTTTTTGCACATCTTCCTGTCAACTCAAACCGGTCGGGCCATTTCCCTTTGCTGTCTTTCCACCCACACTAGTGCCATTCAATGTCTGTTTTGGCACGTTTCATATACTCAAACCAGCTTATCTGGAAACACTAATTATGCAATGTTTAATGTCACACATTTTTTCCACCCCAATGTTTTCTGTAAACATTGACTGAAGTTCGTACACTGGAGTATCCTGTACAGATCCCTGACTCAACACCAACACCTTTGGGATAACGTGGAACACAGACTGCACCCCAGACCTTACATTAGCATTACCCATTAACCAACATTAGATTCTAATCTCAATTATACTATTGTGACCATTCATTAGTATGATCAAACAATCATGTTTCCTTTTTTCACAGTCACGCAAACGATCTAAAGGAAAACCTGCACAGAAGTTATTATAAGAGGATGAGTGAGACTGCATCTGCAATACAATGTAATAGACATATACATGGATGATGGGCTGTTTTCCAATATTTTTGGGTATATATGCTGTATGTTTACTGACAGTGCTGTTATGAGATGCTTGTTTATGGTTCAGGAATTATTGTTTATAGGTAACAGGTAAGCTCCACTATTTATTTAGATTTGATGATCCTATAGGCTTCATCACATGGTGATGGGGTTCTTTTTTGCAGAAATTTAGAGGAATTTGACGGTTCTCTGCATAATAAAGGCGACTTAAGCATAATTAACATGACCTAATTATCTAATCACAGACAGGAGCTAAACTCAAGTGCATACAACTAATGCATCAAATGTTGTCACTTAAATAAGCATAAAGAAAGCATGAACACTGTATGTGTAAGTGAGATTAGAGGCCTTTCTAAGGGGCCCAAATTGGTGGAGCAGGAAATCAAATTTACGGACGTCATACATTAATCGCAGTACATAAAAATTTTATGCCCGCTTATTTCCTAATTCAGGGTCACGGGGGTCTGCTAGAGCCTATCCCAGTGCACATAGGGTGAGAGGCATGGGGTACACCCTGGACAGGTTGCCAGTCCATCGCAGGACCACATACAGACAACCACACACTGACATTTAGTCCTATGAGCAATTTAGAGTCACCAATAAACCTAATGTACACGTTTTTGGACTGTAAAAGCAAACCGGAGTACCCGGAGATAACCCAAGCAAGCGCCAGTGCCCAGGAAGGTGAGGTGACTGTGGTAACTACTACGCCACCACATTGCCCGCTGTAGAAACTTTTGAATTGTCTTTGTGTTTGTCCCACCTTGTTTCCTGTGTGAGTATCCCAAATAAGGAGCTTTCCATCCTGTGAGGCACTGACCATCAGCCTGACAACAACAAAAAAAACATGGAGAACAGTGAAGATATTCACAGGGGCATTGTTTTATTTTACTAGATTACCACAGAAAAACACACTGAATTAAACTCTTTGCTTTATCCGGTTCTTAATTTATTCCACTAAGTGTAAAGCTATTTCAGAGTCTAATCACCAATCTAATTGTTAAAGTGGGTTTAAGGTAACCACAAGAAGCTGAGGGAATGCTCTAAAGAACATCTGATCCAGTCTGGTTAGATTAGGGCTATACTGCTGTGCACAATTACATACAGAACAGTGATTGATGCTAATTTGGTCTTAGATTGAAACACAAACACAAAGAACTAAACAGATGTCAGATTTATTATATGATGTAGAATATTTAATTCATAAAAAATTTAACAATGTTTTTCTTGCTTTAAACACTATGAATTTTCTGGAACATCTCAGACATCTTAAAACAGTAAGTCATTCTTTCATTCATTCATCTTCTTCTAACATCTTATTTCCTAATTCTGGGGTCATCTTATTTCCTAATTCCTAATCCTAAAACACCCTGGAGAGGTCATCAGTCCATCGCAGGGCCAACACACACACTTACATTCAATCATATAAGCAATTTAGAATCAACATTGAACTGAATGCACATGTTTTTGGACCGTGGGCAGAAACCGGATTACCCAGAGGAAACTCATGCAAGCACAGGGAGAACATGAAAGACCCAGGAATCGAACCTACAACCTTCTTGCTGTGAGGCAAACTTTTTAACCACTCCACCACAGTGTCGTCCAACAGTTATTGCTTGAATGCACAAGTTAATTTCTAATAGCTTTTGTGATGTTGGGAGTATCAACCTGCTATCTGTAGCCCAGTGCAGGGCATAGATTTTGGCCAAGTGTCCCTTCAGGGTCTTTCTGGTCTTCAGCTGTATTGTGGGTGTAATTGAAATCCCAGAGGCAGCAGCAGAAAAGTCTTTGTCATGAGCTGCCTTGCGTGCTGTCTACAGACAGAGAAATTTAAATTGAGTTACTGAACATGGAAATAAGGTGTCAGAAACTTATAAAATATATATGTGTGTTTGTAAGAGAAAGAAAGAGATCTAAACCTGTACACAAAATAAATAGTAGATTTATTAATAAATGCTAAATTTTAATATGATTTTTGTCATAATGAAGACTTACCTCAATCTGTGCCTTCAGAGTTTCAATCTCCTTCTTCATCTTCTCCATTTCCCCCATGGCAGCAGCTGACGGATAAAATTAGTAACAGTAAATAAATACAAGATTACCTTGACAACTGGGAGTCAGAAAGCACACAAGAATTAGTGTAGCGAATCATACCATGACAATAAAACACTGGATTAACAAGCTGATGTGTTTTAAGTCTGACCAAAATGCCACCGATGGCCCTTGAGCAAGTACATTAACCCTTAGGTGTTTAAAAAAGAGACTAAGTAGATCAGTCTGGACAATAAAGTTAGGTAAATTCTGTAAATATAAAAAAATCTACCACTCCTGCTAAATATAGCTGTTAATCTTGGATGGTGAAAAAACTACACAAAGATAATTTTGATATCTCTAAGTACAAAGGTGCAATGACGAATTACTAAATGTTGTTAAACTATTCAGGTAAAAATTAACTCCCAAATTACACAATAGGAATACTTATCATTTACAAAAAAACAGAAAGTAATCTCTCCTTCCAAGGAAGTGTAAATTCAGTAGTCTGAATCATTTGGTGAGTCAACAGCAGAAAAAAATTTAGGCTACTGATCTAATGCAACCATTCCTGAATCTATAGAGGAATAAATATTGTCGAGTTGTAAAGATTAGGCGATAAAGAGACTTAAAAAACCCAGGGATTAAATTAAATCTCCTGTCATCTAAATACTAACTGCTCCTGACCAAAGGGGAGGTGTGCAAAAAGAGAGCAGGAATCAGACAAATTGTTGGATTTATGAGTTTAGTAGCACCCTTTTTTACTAATTTAAAAAATTAGAAATTTGAGAGCTAACGTATATAATAAAGGGTTGTGTAAAGAATTTAATTTTTTTTAATTACCTTTAATAATAAAGATATGATGATCTCAAAACTCACCTAATATTTTTGCTCTAGGTTATTCCTCAGTCTTCTCCTCCTAACCTTTTTAACACACTTCAATCCAGCAGTCTGTTTCTTAGCTCTTACACACTGCCTGTCATGTGTGTTTTACTAAGAGACTGCAAAACACACTCTAAGTCTGTCTGTTCCTTTAGTGAGGACCAGATAACAATCGGATCTGATGAAGGAGGTCAGGGATGAAGGGATAAGATTAAGGATGGGAAGAGCAAGGAAGAAGAGCAACAGGAAGTGTATCGATGAAGGAGGGGTGACAGAGTGCAGGACAAAGAAAGAAGCCTTGACTGTGTAGCAATCTTTAATATTAAATACTTTTAATCTAGATGAATAGTTTCTAACTTTCAAAACATTTTGTTAGTAGCGTTGCATGTGGCATGATGGCTAAGATTAAACTTTGTAAAATTCTTTTCTAGATTCTAGTGAATAAACACTGGTGAATCGATTGTGTTGTAAAAAAGTTTAATTATTTGCTAACGAAAGAATCATTTAATGATCCGTGTCGTTAATATCACATTGAATTAGTTGCACTTTGTGGGAGCAGGAAGCGGTTTGGTGTTGTGGTGTTATTAGGTGTGTTCTTGGAAGTGAACACCTTACAAGTTGATCTTACTTAATCAAGATCTAGTGGGATTTCTAAGGAATCAGCAATCCAATTTGAGAATTAGAGCAGGCGAATTCACAAGTCACTACTGACAGTCTAAAGATAAGATTATACAAATTTAAACACCCAACTCATTTATAATTTTGTTTAATGCACTTACACCCAATATGTAAGTTCACATAGGAGCTAATGAATGCTAGCAAGACAAAATAACTTTATATTTTTTTGTCTTTTGGATAATCAGTTATTTTAAATTTAACAATAAGTGTAACATTTTATATAGTGAGGTAACAGATTACATTTTAATACATTTTGATTGCCTTTAAGCTTCAATATTTTCCACTGAATCATTTGTAATAATATTACAGTAGCACTCAACTTTTACCATTAAAATTGTACAATCTTTCATCACTTGAAATAAGACTATAATAATGCAATTAAGCCTTTAAGGGTAAGAGCAGTTGGTAAACAAATCTTCCACTGAACTGTTATATTTGCATAGATTGCATTTCATTTTAGAATTTTTTAAATTATATTTCTACAGAAAAGCATCAGAATATTGCTGCTTTAATATGGCTTTAGCAAAAGACATCATGCAAATTAACTAAGGGCGGTGTAAGTAAGTGCATGGGCTGACATGAGTGCCATTTGAGGGGTCCTTTGGAAAGGGGCCCTTCATACACTGTCTTTGCATAACACCCAAGAATTGGGGCTACAACTCTGGCAACAACATGAATATTATTCAACAAATCCTACTCCATGTTGTAACAGAAAAAAAGTGGCAGCACAGTGCTTAAGGTGTTGGACAGCTAATTGGAGAATCTGGATTCCCAGCACCACCAAGCTTCCACTGCTGAGCCCCTAAGCAAGGACCTCTACCCACAATTGCTCATGTTGTGAATGTTATTAGTTACACATTTATTCTTATTATAGCAATAAAGTGAATCCCAGGTTTAAAAATTAAATCCTGAGACTTTATCCTGGAATCTGCAATGACATTTAAAAAACAAAAGTAAGTGTCCAAAAGCGACCACTTTACCACTTTAAGTGGAGAACAAGGTAGGGATGCCATTTTATTTCCACTCTTGATCCTGTAAAAGGGTTCTGACAGCTTCTCTGACTCTTCTCACTTCGCACATGGTCTGACCTCGTATTTTATCTGTGGAAGGCCAGAACAAACTCTTAAACCAAAGAAGAAAAAAATGTAGGTGAAGGAATTTACATGACTCACTTCAAAGCTGAAGCTTCATGCCGTTTAGGGGTAATGGGTGATACAGAACAGGGGTGCCAAAGTCTCCTGTGTGAAGAGAGGAGAACAAGAATCTAAAACAGAAAGCCTACAAGCTTAGAAATTATTTTATATATGCTTTGGAGGCAGGCCTGGGCACTATGTTCTCCTGAAATTTTAGTAAAAAACCATAAATCGAAACGCTTTGGCCATAATTTTAGGAAAAAATTATCCTTATCCTACACACTACAACCACTCCCTGCTTTTTGCTCTACTAAGATTTCAGCCTTGTTCCTTATCACAGAGCAGCACATGTGATTAGAGCTCGCAAGCGGAAATACTAATGGTGAATCATATTATGCTTATCAAATTTACTCACTAAAAAGGTGAGATAAATTCATATATATGTTAAACATCTGCTCATCAATGTCAGGTTCATTTTCATGTTTAATGTTCTTTGTTCATGGTGTATTGTCTAGTTTTTTTCTTTGTACATATCCTTGCTTTTAATGTTGTCTTGTTCTTGTAATGCCCTTCTGGTGATTACAGCCTCGGACCAAGGGTTGGGGTTTTGGGGACCTCATGGGCCTGGCCCACCCTCCTCTATACCTTTTCCGCTCCACCACCCACAATAAGGATGTTACTGGGTTTGGTTTATGATCATCTGTCATGTTTGTTTCGTGCTCTCTTCTCCAGTTTTGTTCTTTGTTTATATTCTTGTGTTCATGTTTTAGCTCATAGCTTGCCTATGTTAGCTAGCTAGTCTTCTAGCTAAACTTATCCTTGTCTATTTCAAGTTTGTTCACTTCTCCTTCCTTGCCCTTGTGTTTCCTGTCTTGTGGTTCCCAGGTCCTAGTGTCCTCATTGTTTATCATTACATTCAGGTGTGTATTACTTATATAGTGAAGTTCAGTGTTTCATGTTTAGTCAAGTTTATGTTTGATTACTTTGACCACTGTAAATAAAACTGCAATTAAGAAGACTTGATTCTTTACAATAAGACAGTAATGATGAGTTGTACCAGGGCAAGCAGTTCATATTCAGAGACTGCTGATGGCAGCAAAGTCTGTTTACACTGGTACCTGAATGAGCCTCACCTTTTCCAAGAACGCATAATCCCTCTGGGATTGACGCAGCACTCCCTTAGTGCACGAAACATAATTATATCACTTCAGTCGTGTGAACGGTCTGTCTTAACAACCTTGCAAAAACCAATTTAAGCAAAAATTTACATGCAAACAACAGCAGACAGAAACTCACACTAAACACTGATGCACAAAATAAACATTCCCATAAGTTTGTGTAAGTAGTTAATTCTTATATTTATCAAGAATATCTCATGTAGCAAGACGGACAGTCTCACACGACCTTTTAGAGGTGTAAGGTGACAGGGCAAGATGACAAAATTCATTCATTTAATCTGCATCAATAGTTCAGACTGGACAGAATTAATCACTTTGAAATCAACTGTCATTCATCAGGTTAAAACATTTTAATGCATGCCATGCAAAACAATTCTAAAATCTTAATAAGAACATTAGTTGCAGTTCTCAGGGTTGGGCACTTAGAGATGCTGGGCTTGTACACACATGCACACACTGCATACCCATAAAGCACGCACTGTTTGTGTGTAGTATAGGAAGTATGAGAACGCCAATTTTCAAATTCCTCTGCAAAGTGTCCAACTGCAAGCGTGTGCAGACCTGCAGCCTGCTCGGAAACACACCGCTTTACAGCCTAGGAAAACACTCTGAACAGCAGAGAATGTTGAGCTCATTAGGAGGATTAGCCAGACTAAACCCTAAAAAAGAGTCATATCCTTTACACTCAGCTCAGTTCACCAGCACATTTTAACACTTTTAAATATTGACTAGGTGGCACGGTGGCATAGTGGTTAGCACGGTCGATGTTCTATTCATTTTTAAGTTTCATCAAGTACCATGTAATCGGATGGTGAATGATTTTATCGGCTCTTCTGTTAGATTTTATTTCCTTATTTTACAATATACACATCACAAAGCATATCTTGATACATGGGTCACACTACAAAATATCCTGATACATTGCAATACTTAATTCATTTATTCATTTATTATACCCGCTTATTCCTGAGGAAAATTCGAAGTTACGGGGGTCAGCTGGAGCCTATCCCAGTGCACATAGGGTGAGAGGCAGGGGTACACCCTGGATAGGTAGCCAGTCCATCGCAGGGCCACACACACAACCACACGCACTCACACTTACTCCTACGGGCAATATAGAATCACCAATCAACCTAATGCACATGGCCTGTGGGAGGAAACTGGACCCAAGCGCAGGGAGAACATGCAAACTCTCTACAGAAAAACCCAGGAATCGAACCGACAAGCTTTTTGCTGTGAGGCGAATGTGCTAACCACTACACCGCCCTATTGAAATACATAAATAAAAATAAGATGGACCCATGGTGTAGTGGGTTAAGGTGCCAGACCCACATGTGCAAGTTGTTGTGCTACAGTTACCTGGGTAATATTCATCAGTGAAACATCAGTCAGAAAGCATAGGAACTGAGAAGTGGTCTGTGGTCACCACCTGCAGGACCACTCATTGGGGTGTCTTGCTAATTGCCTATAATTTCTACCTGTTGTCCGTTCCATTTGCACAACAGAATGTGAAACTGATGGTCAGTCAGTGTTGCTTTCTAAATGGGCAGTTTGTTTTCACAGAAGTTTGACTGGCTTGGAGTTACATGTGTGTTGTTTAAGTGTTAATTTTTTTGAGCAGTGTGTTTTCATACTAGAGGTTATAATATTAATACACTATCTGAAAAAAAAATTGCGATAGTTTACTGTATTGATATTTTTACAATGACCTACTGAATATTTTATTCCAGTTTTGTTATTAAAAAAACGGCAGGTTTCATAAACTCTGAGGTCTTGTCCTGATTCTCTGTTACGGTTAATAGATAGATAGAACAGTACTTCAGTCCTAAACTCTTGTAGCCTCCTGACAGCTAGAAGGAGGTGCAGCTTATTGGTAGATTTAAAAAGAGCAGAGGGAAGAAATCAGATCTGTAGCAGCAAGTTTTCGAACTACACAGCAATAAAAGAAAACAAACACATACAGACTTAATTATAGGCTGAATGATTGAAACAGGATGAACAAGTTTGATGCAGAGAAATGAACTTGTCTTATTACTACTTGACGACACAGCAGCAACAATTGGAACTTTTATTAAAAGGAAAATAAAAGAATGTAAAATAAAATTGCATTAGAGCACTAAAAAACCCATCATAGATAAAGATGCAGAAGCGAGTAAAGTTGGCCAAATAAGAGAGAAGAGAACACACGTGGGAAGAGTAGAAGTTGGTCTGGAGGGAATGTTAGAACCTGATAGTCAACATTTTGTGGCCTGAGGTGGAGTTATGAGCAAAGCAGACATAAGGTGTACTAAGAAAAACAAGCAAATGCAGGCAAATAATGGGCATGTATTTGCATGGCTACAGTATAGAACACACACACACAAACACACATTAAAAATATGCACTTAGCTGTGAAAACAGTGCAGTTATTGTTATAAGATATAGTTCAGTAACATCGTAACACAGAGCGCCCCCTATAGGACTTCAGTATGTGGCATGACCTAGTCCAGTTTTGTTTATTGAGTGCATCATTTAGCACATCATGCAGAGAGAAATAACCATTGTCTCTGGTTAAAACACATGATAACACCTTATCATCAGACTGTCAGCGGTCCTATGGCTGCTTATTGATTGTTGCAAAGCAAATGTTTTTTTAGTAAAATATCAACAATAAATGTCATGTTTGAATAATTGTCTATTTATGTTGTAATTTTCAGATAGCCATATGAAGTGTCAATTTTAAGCACCTGTATGGTCGACCTGTATGGTCGACACAGGTATAGTATGTCCCATGTGATTAAAAAAACTGTGACATGATGGTATGTGTTGTAAGTTGTCATCCTATCTGTCAACTATGCTGAAGGTTATGGCATGTGTGCACATGTGTCCAGGTAATTCTGGTCTCTCATAGTAATTAGAAATGGTGAGATGGAAGCTTCTTTTGTGAGGCCATAATGAATCAGAGGAAATGGACCATGAGGCATTTATTAATGAAATTATTTGGTATGTCATATTAAATAGGCTTCTATTCAATAGCAGTGTTGCAAAATAACCTCATTGTTAAGTTGTGCTTGTTTGAGCCGCCCCGTCTGTCTTAAAGGTTTTGCCCTGATGACTGAAGATCCTGCTTGACTGGTCAGCAGCAGAGAAGACTTCACTCTTACAGACCAATACAATAGCAACCTGAGAGTCAAAAAAGACACAAAAAACTAGATTTAACTTTTCTGGCTTCATCTATAAAATATAAACTCTTCCACATCAGTTTAATAGTCAAAAGGAATTTTTCTGATCACACCCTACCTTTAGAAGGTCTTTCATCAAGTGCACCAGTCAAAGACCTGTGTGTGATTATTGATTTTAGTCTTCTATTTGGATCCCATGTAGATACTCTTACTAGGATAGCATTTCTTGTCTTAGAAACATCACTAAAATAAGTAATTCATTGTCACTTAACAACACTGAAAAATTAGTATATGCTTTTGATAAATCCAGACTAGACTATTGTAAAGCTTTGCTGCCTGGATGTTCAACTAGGTGTATAGGCATGTTCCTATTAGTTCAGAATGCAGCAGCAAGAGTCCTGACTACAGCTAGAAGATATGAATATTTATTCATCGGGGGTCTGCTGGAGCCTATCCCAGCGCACATAGGGTGAAAGGCAGGGGTTAAACCCTGGACAGGTCGCCTGTCCTTCGCAGGGCCACACAAAAACAACCACACACACTCACAGATATGAACATATTATCCCTATTTTATCCACACTGCATTGGCTCCCAGCGAGATTCGGCATAGATTTAAAAAAAAACTTCTCCTAACTTACAAAGCATTAAATGGTCTCGCACCGCAGTATCTGAGTGAACTGCTAGTGTCTTACGTTCCGCCTCACCTACTTAGAGGGGAAGGATGCAGGCTGTCTGGGGGCAGACCTTATTCATACAGTCCCAAAATTTTATGTCCGTGAATAAGACATAGGCGGCGCGGTGGCATAGTGGTTAGCACAGAGTTAGCATGTTCTCCCCGCACTTGTGTGGGTTTCCTCCGGGTACTCCGGTTTTCTCCCACAGTCTAAAAACATGTACATT
>JAOTQW010090496.1:0-10942 GCA_026260075.1 Sisor rabdophorus | reverse complement strand
CCCGGGATTTGAACCCAGGACCTTCTTGTTGTAAGGCGACGGTGCTAACCACTGCACCACCGCGCTGCCCTACGAAACAAAATGTAAAATTTATTTTTAAAGAACTGTACTAATCAACGGGTAAAAAAAGAAAAACCCAGGGAAAGAAAAACCTACTGGAGAAATTAGAGGACCAGTCAACATACATTACTGTGGATTTGCTTCTTTATTTATTTGGCATCTGACTGTTATAATATAAACAAAATTAAAAGTTTAGGTACGTCAGTCTGGTATATCAAACCAGCAAAAGCCACTCTTCTCACTCTAATGCAGTCACAGAAGCGATGGACAAGAAAGCTACAGAAATCCAGGCTAACTAATAACGCCCATCTCTTACTTGTGTGGATGCTGCAGGTCTGTTGGTAAAAACAGCTGGTGCTTTTTGCGTAGGTTCTCTAAAACATTGCGGCGTGACTAGCGTGCTGGGCATGAAGCTGGGCACTGCTGTCAGTTTGGGTACGCCATGGCTCTCATTTTTAAGGTGTGTGACCCATATTTAAAAAATAATAATGCTTAAACAGGTATTTCATAACTTATATTAATATCCTGTTCATAAACAAACTATACAAAAATAAACAGCTGAATTCCTATTGTCCAGTGCAAATAAAGCTTATTGCAGTGATGCTACTGCAGTTTAAAAATGCATCATGAGCACTAATGAAATCATCCATGTCACTATTCGTAGTTTATTCCTACACTTGGGTAAAAAAAACCCCAACCAAACAAAAATGCAGGTCTTTCATCTTATTTCAATGTTTGCATGTATGTATGTATGTATGCATGTGTTGCTTGTTTCACAAAGGTTCAACTGTGTAAATGCACTGAGCGACTTGTGCTTTAGATGGATATATTTGGAGAGTTTAAAAATGCTGCGCTTGTTTTAGAGACAAGAAAAAAAAATCCATGATGCCAAAGATCCACACTTTTCCAAAGTTTTCTTACCAACTCAATCTTAAAAAAAAAAAATACATGCATCCTGACTAAAACAGATGTTGCAAAAGTCAAAAAAGTCTTTAAATAAGCTATAAGCTACAGATGAAATAATAGAAGCGGGTTGTGTAAACCGACAGGATGAGTGGTGATGTCTGGACAAATCAGGGGTCTCTATTATGAACTGGCAGGGCGGGGAGAGCATAGTGTTAACTGAAGGTAACGATGACTATTGAATAATGTCCCGTTGGAGTCGTCTCTTTCCGATTAAGATCCAGATTGTGAAAACCAGGGCAGCGTTTTTGTTTTTTGTTCAAAACACATCGAATTGATCGTGGCTAGGTGGCTGGCTAAGCACTCCGTCTGTCCTTTTGGGTTCAGGATTTATAGTTTGACATTGCTGATGTCTTTGGTCAGGCTTTGTATATATGCTTCATGGATTGTACTAAGGAAGTGGGCGTCATTCTTAAAGACACAAAGCACATATAAAAAAAGTTAGATCTAATCGATTGAAGCACTGCAGGTTTATCATTTATACTGATTAAATAGATACCTTTATCAAATGTATTAGAACATCTTGTAATTGTGCCTTGCTGTACACTGTTTTGGGAAGTTCACAAGTTCCTAGAGAGGCCGGAGGTGAAGACGGAGTAGCAGAATTTCTCGGCAGGTCTGGAGCTTTTATAGTGGATTGCTGGAACACACTAGGGGAAAGCAGCAACGATGGCTCCGTCCCCGGCACAACCAGCCCTGCCTTCGTCTGAAACAAAATCATCAACTTGCTACAGCTCGCAGCACACTTTCTGTCGCAAATACTCAGCCACAGCTTACATTTACAGCAGGTGTATCCAGAGAGACTTGAGAGCAGCAAAGCTCAGGGGCCCAATATTGACAGCTTAGAAGTGCTGGAAATTTAATCTTCTAATTAACCACTGCACTGCTTCTTCCCACCTACTCAAAAAGGGTTGCCAAAAAGTTGAAAGATTCCCAGAAATTTTGACTAAATTTCATATAGTTAATTTAGGATCACTTTTGCTTATTTTTGGACTGTGGAAGGACACTCGGAGTACCCAAAGTAAATCCCATGCAAGCAAGCAAAGAATATTGCTATAAATCGTTTTTGCTTTTAGACGACTGTGCTATCCACTATTCCACCAATTTTGGTTTAATTTTAAGAAATGTATTTTAAAAAATGTAAATAGAAACAAATAAACATTTATTTGGTCTACTAATTTTGGTCTACTACCCATTTTAAAAAACAACAAGTGTTGGAGGATGCACAGTGTCACAAATTCCCAGTTTATTTTTCTATTAATTTCCATGGAAATATTTCTGCCTTTAAAATTCTCATAATTTTGCAATCCCAGGTAAACAGCACTTCCATATAATTTATTACAATAATACCTATTAGAAGTTTTCTAATTTGCATTTATATTATGCAAGTTTCCAAGATTGATAGTAACGGCTTGTTTTAACTGATTTGTATAAGTCCTCCAGATGGTCTTACAGTGTTTGGGTGTGTATACTCACAGGGACAGGTTTGACAAGATTCTGTGCTTGTGGCTGTGTAAATGTACCAGGTTCTTTAGGCTTCATCAGACAGGAAGGAGAGCAGGACAAAACGAAAGAATAAAGTATTTAAAAAAAGAATGAAGAAGACACACAGAAATGCAGTCACGGAAGCGATGGACAAGAAAGCTACAGAAATCCAGGCTAACTAATAACGCCCATCTCTTACTTGTGTGGATGCTGCAGGTCTGTTGGTAAAAACAGCTGGTGCTTTTTGCGTAGGTTCTCTAAAACATTGCGGCGTGACTAGCGTGCTGGGCATGAAGCTGGGCACTGCTGTCAGTTTGGGTACGCCATGGCTCTCATTTTTAAGAGGATTGATATACTGAGGCACATCCTGAGGTCCTGCCTGCCCACAATGGCCAGCGAGTGTTGGAACGTTCTCAGAGCCACTTTGAGCTATTAGCCCAGGAGAGATAGAGTGATGAGAAAGAAGGGGATTGGCTGAAAGACACTGTGTGAGGAGGGGATCCAGCGGGACGGGAGGCGGGCCATAGGTCAATCCGCGCAGAAAACTCTCGCCAGAAAGTGCTTCGGCTGGAGGGGTGGGGTTTTTAGGTAAAGAGCTGCCGAACAATTCCTCCACTGTAATCTGCTTCACTATGCCATGTGTTTGCTACGGGCACAAACAGGTTAAACAGAGTTAATGAAGATACCAAAAAAATTAAAGAATTGTAAATTTCATACAACAACTATTTTACCAGCTGTTGTTAAAAAGTTTAAAACTCGGCAGGTGCGTGTTATTGCAGCACTACCTTCTCTTGCTGTGCAGCAATAACTGCAGGCTTCACACACTCTACTTTATCCAAATCTGAAGTGACATCTGTGTTTACCTGTAAAGCAGCATAATTAAACCAACTCAGTACAGTAACACACAGAGAGGAGACAGACGGATGGGCTGGGGGCGGGGAGACAGGCCGACAGACGGGCCGGGAACGGGGACACAGGCCGACAGACGGACGGGCCGGGAGCGGGGACACAGGCCGACAGACGGACGGGCCGGGAGCGGGGACACAGGCCGACAGACGGACGGGCCGGGCAGGGAGACAGGCCAACAGACGGACGGGGAGACAGGCCGGAAGGGGAGACAGGCCGGTGGACGGACTGGCCAGGCCGGGAAACAGGCCGGCGGACAGACAAGGAAAAAGACAGAGACAGACAGCAAGCTGAATGTGTGCATTAATCTGTTTAAAATCAGAGATTATATTAAGCGGATTAGATAAGAGTGATTTGCAGTCTTACCCTGTGATACTCTTCTTTAGCTTTACAAAGCAGCTCCAGGATGTCCATTGGTCTGATCTCAACACAACCATTAATTCGGCCTCGATCTGGGGAGGCCTGCTGAGCCCGCAGGGTTTCCTGCTTCACAATCCTACAACACACACAAATCTAGAAGTGAAACTGGGGAGCATGATATTGATGATTGGGTTAATCACACTTTGTCCAGTAGGTGGTAGCAGTGTACTGAACACTCATCTGAGAAAAGAAATAGCCATAACGATCATAATCATTATAGGCAGTGGCGTAGTGGTTTGATTCCCAGGCAAAGCGTCTTTCTGTGCAGAGTCTTCATGCTTATTGTGCAGGCCAATCGATTTAGACAGGATTGAAACATTACTTGTTATAAAAGTTTATCAGAGTGGTTAAATATAGTAAATATTTATAGTAATTTATTCATTCCCTCAGGTTCTCCATTTGCCTCCCATGTACATTAGATTGATTGATAATTCCGAATTGCCCATAGGTTGTTCGTCTATGTGTGGCCCTGTGATAGACTGGCGACCTGTCCAGGATGTACCTGTGCCTTTCGGCTTATATGCACTGGGCTAGGCTACAGAAGACCCCCATGACTACGAATTAGGGAGTAAGTGGATGAATGAATGACAAATATTTACTATATTTAAACACTCTAATAAACTTTTATACGAAGTAATGTTTCAATCAGCTCCTGTCCAAATTAATCAGCCTGCACAATAAGCATCCTCTTCTAACAAGATGGTACATTGCCCGGGTCACCATGGTAACAAGCCATTATAGAAAAATTCAGCATGTTGCTAGGCTCCCATGAGATTTTCTCTATGTGCGGTTGGCACTGTCGTGTCTTTTATGCACGATCGATAAAAGAGCTATTTAAATGCACATCATAAAATCTGGGCATTTGACACTTACTGTACCATCAGCTGGGCGATACGCTGGCAGTCTGCTTTGTCGTAGAACCAGATACTATAGATCCCAACTAAAAGAAAGAGTGTGAGAATGTAATATCATATAATATCACTCCGAGCTACAATGATTCTTCATTCCAAGAATATAGATGCTGATCATGACAGGATCTCAGGTGTCTGTAACACTGACAGCAGCAGAGCCCCTAAATCCTAAGGACCTGTTTTAATTTCTCCCACTTGGAGTCACAAACATGAATCCATTATATAATACACACTCTAATTAGTGTGGGAGGTCCTTAACCCTCAATTCCTCATTTGGACGAACATGTAAATGTAAGTATATGATGTTCAGAATAATTAATATTATTTAAGTTTATTATGAAGTTTAAGAATTGGTTTCATTTCTTTTTTTTCTGCCCCTCTGTTTTACATTTTATTCTTATTATTTAAATTATCAAATAGAAATAAAATTATTAACTTAAAAACTATTCAATCAAAATGTTACTATATACAAAAAAAGTTTTGGTACATCTGACTATCACATTTACATCTTTATAGAAAAAAATTATAACCGTTATTTTAATTACTAAAATGTGAACGTAAAGCTGGCTATAAAACGTCATGGAAAATGTTAACAAGACTTACAGCTGGCATTGCGGTACAAGAGGAACGGATCTTGGAGCTGGAACTCCAAATCTTTATTAATTGGCTCCACCAGGTTGTCTGTGCTTAGACGGTTCATGATGGTAAAACCGTGATGAGGTGATGCTGACCTGCAGAAATAAAATACAATATACAGATATGATATATATCATGTTACTGTAAAAGCCAAACCATGGGTAAGTAAAATTTTAGTTATGTAATTCTTTGGGAGAAATAGGAATAATAAAAAATGGCATAATCAAAAATGTGGACAATATTTACCTGGCATACACAAATAAGGTGCCTTCAATTTCAGTTTTTTCCTATTAATAGAAATATATTTAGAGTCTTGTGACTACCAAAATATAACAGTTACATGAAAGAGAGGAGAAAATGTCAGCATATATGGCAATATTTATGACAAGAAAAAATAAACAACAACATGTTTTGTGTTTTCTTAATAAAACCTTAGAAGTTTTTATGTATTGACTTTCAATCAAAATTGTTTTACAGACGATTTATTCATGAAAAAACTATATTATGATGCGGTGGAACTGGAAAACTATATTATCATGTAAAAAATATTTCGACTTTTGAGTCACCTAAACGTGTGACCAATTTTTACACTTGCGTGGTCGCCTATCATTACTCTAAACCTGATTCAGTAAATAAAATGAAGGGTGGGGGATTAGGATTAAAAAGGAAAATATGGGGGCCACACCTCTGTCCGAAGCATGGAGTGATACCAAATAAGTGCAAGAGAATAAAGTAAATCTGGCTGCAAGATGTCTGCGATTTTAAAGGTTTTAGATTTGGAAAAAGTTTTTAAAGCAAACATTGAAAAATTTTGTGAGTTTTGATGACTGCACACATTAATTCCGGCATTCAGAATTTCAGAAGTATGCTGGAAAAAACCTTCTTGGCTCTTGATGTTGTAGTATCAAAGCTACAACAAGGCAGCACAAACTTTACCCAGCAGCATGTCGTGGCTCACCCACAACATTCGGGGTAAGACGAAAAAATTGAAATTTTACGATTGGTCAATTTTGTCGTTCCTTTCACCAAAGAGAAAGCTGGCAGACGGAGAGTGAGGTGCGTTAAAAACTCATTTCCAGCGTTATATTGTGAGTTAAGATGTATAAATAAAGAGCAAAAAATACAAACCCGTATTTAAATTCATTTCATTAAGGAAATTGAGCATATTCACTAAGTGAGGCGCCATTATAACGGTATTGACAGCGTTATGAAAAACGTGCCATTGTTTTATTATATCTTATGTTAAAACTAATTTAAACAAATAGCTTCTTCGCTGTTGGCTAACGCTAGCTAACTTAGTTACTGTGATAATCACAAACTTCTTCTACAAATAACTTCTTACCCATTCGTTCGCTTTCGAGTTGAATTTATAAAGGGCGACCTGCCCGGTAACATCGAGCAGTTTATTAATATACGGGTCATACTGCTGCAGAGCAGCTAGACTCATCAAATGCCCAGCTTTGTTGGCGGACTCCATCTTGAACGCTAGTAAACGCCAACACGGAAGAAATTTCCAGGTCACCACCGATTGACGTTTCTTTCCGGAATAAACCAAAGCTTCCGGAAAGCTAGGTTCGCCACACGTCCATCGGGTTGTCAACCATTATACAGCTAAGAATTTAATACATTTACAATGCAATAGCCAAAAAACTATTTAGTAAAATTTAACAAAAATATTTAATAAATTTCAACAAAAATATTTTATAAAATTCAATAAAATATTTTATTTACAATAAAATACATCTAAAATACATTTATTATAAAATAACTGGCGGCGTAGTGGTTAGTACGGTCGCCTCAGAACAAGAAGGTCCTGGGCTTTCTGTGTTGATTTTGCATGTTCTCTCCGTGCTTGCATGGGTTTCCTCCAGGTACTTCGGTTTTCTCCCACAGTCCAAAAACATGCGCATTAGTTTGATTGGTGATTCTAAATTGCCAGTAGGAGTGAATGTTAGTGCGTGTGGCGCTGCGATGGACTGGCGATCTGTCAAGGTTGTATCCCCTGCATCTCGCCCTATGTGCGCTGGGATAGGTTTCAGCAAACGCCCGTGACCCTGGATTCGGGAATAAGCGGGTGTAGAAGATAAATAAATAAAAAAATATTAACTTGAAATTAGTTTAAATATCTTTATTTGAGTTCTGAATAGAGATCATTTGTTGGTTTGATTGTATGGCTTCAAAAAGTTGTATTAACACGTGTTAATAAACACACATTAGTCCATCAAATTACATATCTGTTTGGCACAAATAGTGTTTATATGAATTTGTCTTCTGAATGAGTCTTATGAATTTACTTTTTATTTATAGACACAAATACATTTTACAGAATCTATTATTGGTCCTGGAGTTATTTATTCAGGATGGCAAAGTTTTTTCTCTCTTAACCTTTCTCTTGCTTCCCTTCATCAATCTGGATAAAATCTTTCAGTTTGTGTGTATATCTGAAGGACAGGATCAGCCAAAATGGCTTTGCAATGTCTTACCGTAATATGGCACAGTAGTAAATTTACTGTCTCTTTAATAACCCTATTTACCATCCAACTTGGATGCCTGGGTCTGCTTACAGATCAGGACCCTGCCAGTTGGAGATCTGCATTCTGCAGAGATACATCGGCTACTCAGAAGGAGAATTATAAAACAGTGTTTTTGTATGCTAGGTCTCTAAAATATTGCATACAATTCTAAAAATATAGACTATGGCTATCATGGAGCCTTTTAGTTCTGTAAGGTTAACAAGAGATAATTAACCATTAATCGTGATCAGCAGTGTATTGGTGAAATTAAATGTAAAGGAAAAGCGACCCTTAGGTCTGCAAGGGCTAAAATAGGTCACCGCCACTCTGTGGTAACATTGCCAGGATTAATATTGGAGGATTATCACCATGTTGACTGTCAGAGCAGGTGATTCATGCATAGGCTAAAATTTCCAAATGGGCTGGTCCTCCAGCTTGCTGTACAGAATATGGCAAGCTAATGATGTCCTTTATCCACTTATGAGCAGAAGGTGAATGGCGTTTACATCTTGGAGAGCAGGTCGCAGAGGTAAAAGCGTTTGAAATTTATGTCTTCTTTTATTTTGGGGCAAATGTTAGTCAGTTCAAAATATTCTTAAACAAAACAGTGAATCTTGAAGAATCCAGAAAAAATAATATACATTAAAAAATTAAATAATATATTTGGCTAAAAAATCTATTATATAACTTGAATATAAAGTAATTGAATAACAATAGGCGGTGCGGTGGCGTAGTGGTTAGCACGGTCGCAAGCCGGGTTTGAATCCTGGGCTTGTGGTCCTTTCTTTGCAGAGTTTTCATGTTCTCCCTGCGCTTGCGTGGGTTTACTCTGGGTGACTCTAAATTGCCCATAGGAGTGAATGGGAATGTGAGTGTGTGTGGTTGTGTGTCTGTGGCCCTGCGATGGGTTGGCGACCTGGGTGTACCCCCTGCCTTTTATATACCCAGCGGGTATAGAATATAAATGAATAACAATAATCATTAAAGATGCTTTTGGCTTTTTTGGAAAGACCGTCATGCAGTCTGGTGAGCTCTTTTATAGGATAAATATTCACTAGGCATTACTAAAAAAGCAAACTTCATTTAAATAGTATCTCCTGTATTATTCATGATAAGTGCTAGCACAATTCTTAATGTATTGAACTGCTAATTAGAAGATCGAGGATCGGTTTCCAGAGCTGCCACTGTTGGCCCCCTAAGCAAGGCTTAGTTTTATTTAAGTAAAACATGTAACTCACAATTGAGCCTTTAGGTGCAAATTAAGCTAAATCCACTTAATGGTTCTTTTCATAAACATCCTAAAAGATGTCCATTGACACGCTGATTTAACACAAATCTAATCAAATTGAAATTTTTAATGAAGATTATTCAATTATAGTTAAATTCACAATAAAAAGGGTCAAATTTCTTTTTGCGTTTATGTGGGTTAGATCCGTTAATAAACAAGCTAATATTGGCTGTGGCAAGAAAATGTAATGACGGTTCTTTCTTTTTCCTTCACCTTCCTATTTGGCAAAATTTTCTCTCTCAGAAACAAAAAGTATTGATTAAAGGCTTATCGCTTTTAACCCTGACTAATCTCCAGAGGTGGTAAAAGAAAATCTTATACTCAAGTAAAATGACTGTTACTTTAATTACATTTTGCTTAACTACAAGTAAAGTTCTTGGTCTACAAATCGAGTCAAGTAAAAAGTACAAATTACTGAGTAACTTTTTTAACAGCAGGGGTGGGGGTGAAGGAATCAGAAAAGACAATAAATGTGATATAAATCTGAAACTTTCAGTTTTTGTAGTAATTCCATATATATATATAACTGCAGATATATAAGTATTATTAACTTACCCAACAGCTAACCGGGAACATTGTGGGTTCAATTTCCAGCACAGCCAAAGTCCTTAACACCTAATCACCTGGTTATATAAATAAAAATAAAAAAAAAACACAGTGAACGGTCTTTGAGGGGTTCCAACTGATGGGTTTATTTTTGCTATTTATTTATTTTTTTATTTAAATCCATATTAAACTCTTTAAATTCAATAAAATCAAATAATGTATAGGAAAGGGCGGCATGGTTGACACTGTCATCTCACAGCAAGAAGGTCCCAGGTTTGATTCCCAGGTAAGGGTCTTTCCGTGTGGAGTTTTTATGTTCTCCCCGCACTTGCATAGGTTTTCTCTGGGTTCTGTGGTTTCTTCCCACAGTCCAAAAAACATGTACATTCGGTTAATTGGTGATATTAATTTGCCCAAAGAAGTGAATGTCAGTGTGTGTGGTTGTTTGTCTATGTGCGGCTCTGCAATAGACTGGCGACCCTGTTCAGGGTGTACTCAAGCATCTTGCCATATGCGCGCTGGGATAGGCACCAGCAGACCCCATGACCTCGAGTTAAGAAATAAGCAGATATAGAAGATGAAAGAAAACTGCTTCAGTGCATGCTGGAGGTCCTGGCTTGAAGGAGCCACAAGGACAACATCATCTGCAAAAATCAGAAATGAGATCCTGTGTTCTCCATCCCCGACCCCCCTCCTGCTCCAGGCTGCGCCTAGAAATCCTGCCCATAAAGATAATAAACAGGACCGGCGATAAAGGGCAACCCTGCCGGAATCAAACATGCACTGGAAACCAGTCTGACTTACTGCTGGTGATGTGAACCAAGCCATTGCTCTGGATGTACAGGGACCAAATTGCCCTTAGTAAAGGGCCCCGGACCCCATATTCCCAGGGCACCCCCACAGGATGCCACTTGCAGACTGTTTGGGCAAACTTTCATGAAACCTTAAGAACCCTGAATAGGGTATAAAGCTGGTCTAGTGTTTCACTCAAACCCCTTTACCACAATAAGGTGGCAGTTCATACATAAAATATATATGTAAAGTATATAGTTCAAGTAACACACTGATTTAGATCTACACCACCAGTTCCCATCAAAATTATCAAGATTATTAAGATAAGATCATCTTTATTGATCTCACAGTGGGGAAATGAAATTGTTACATTGCTCTTTGAAAAATAAAATAACATAAAATAGTGCAATACAAGATAGAGA
>JAOTQW010090426.1:0-10950 GCA_026260075.1 Sisor rabdophorus | reverse complement strand
GCAGGGGTTACACCCTGGACAGGTCGCCAATCCATCGCAGGGCCACACACACAACTATACACACTCACTCTCTCTCCTATAGCACTTCCACATAACACATACATATATCTTCTGACATAGTGTCATGGGTGCTGCTGTAAGACTGGCAGGTTTCAGTCTCTGAAGAAAGAGATGAACAGAGCGGTTAAACAAGAACAGCTATGCTGTTACGAGCTGAAAGGCAACACCACTATTTACAGTTGTAATGAACAGAAAAGCACCCCAAAATCAAATCTAGAAGTGGAAAAAATATGATAGAAGACAACTACAGCCCTGTCCAAATGCCCACACTTGCACTCACACTTTTCCCTCACTGTTGAGGGGTGCATACGTGTATGCTGTCCCAAATGGCTGATGAGCTTCTCTTACAGCCGCAACCCTAACGCGCACTTCCTGTAAGGTCCAAGTCGACTATCTTTAAGGATATTACCCGGAATTCATCTGGTGGTGTGATTTTTTCAACCCACTGAAGAAAAGATATTGGGACAATATCTAAATCTTGTTTCCTTTTCTGCCTAGTTAAAAAAAACAACACGTGAAACTGTTTAAATTTTATTACTTTAAAAATGGGTTTTCATGAATATTTCTTCATTCACTTTCTATACCTGCCTAATTCCTAGTTCGGGGTCTTGGGGGTCTGCTGGAGTCTATACCAGTGCAGATAGGCTGAGAGGCAGGGGTACACCCTGAACAGGTCTTGCCAGTTCATCGCAGGGCCGCACATAGATGAACAAGTACCGGTAGGAAACAGACAAACATAGACAAACAACCACACAAACTCACATTCACACCTGTGGGCAATTTAAAGTCACCAATCAAGCCAATGTACATGTTTTTGGACTGTGGGAGAAAACCTGGAGAGTTCCCAGAGGAAAACCACACAGGTGCGGCGAGAACATGCCTCTTCTTGCTGTGAGGCGACCATGTTAACCACTACTCCACCACGCTGCCATAAGGTTGATTGGTGACTCTAAAATTGCCCATAGGAGTGAATGTGAGTGTGTGTGATTGTTCTTGTATGTGTGGCCCAGCAATGGACTGGTGACCTGCCAAGGGTTTACACCTGTTTCTAGCCCCCTGTGTGCCTGATTGTGTGCCCCATTGTTGTAGGCCTTGTGCTCCCTTGTGTTAGCGCTGGCTTTGATTACACCTCAAATTAAAGCAGAAATTAACACATTGTATATTGTTGACAAATCACAACATTAACAGCAACTAGAAATAATAAAGTCACAAAATGTATTGGAGTGTTACTATTTTTTACATTTACCATCACCTTCATAAGTGGATGTGATGTTATGACTTTCCACTGAGACATGTGATTAACTTTTTCCACACTTTCTTATACTGCTAATCTTGCTAAAAAATATTTAAGCTCCTCTCTAGGCTCTTGAATATGGATGAGACGTTTAGAGAATTTCTGTAGTCTTAAAAAGCGTGCTTTTAGGGTGGGTGAGGGGACGGTGTTTGACATTAAGACATTAAGTGTCAGAGCACTAATTCCTGAATGAGATCCATGAAGATGCTAGGTGCTGGAATAATGAGTCGATTTCTCTATTATGAATGTCCTAGAGTGTGTGTGTATTAATGTCCATTACTGGTTTAATCACAGTATCTGGTTCACCTTGCGTGAGAGAATGAGGGCGCTCCCTGGCGAATGATTGCGGTCTTTCACACTGGGTGAAATAAAGAGAAGGGACAGACACACTGAAGCTCTGGAGAGGAGACTGTACCTTTAAGACACATAACACAAAAATGTACAAATTTACATCTACATTCATCAGACGTGCATGTTTATATTTCTATGATTTGTAGTCTTTGGGTATGTATCTCACCTTCTGGAAAGACAAGAGCTGTGAGTCATCTGATCCCTGCTCCTTCTCAGTTAGAGACAGCAGTGACTCCAAGTCCTCGCAAATGGGAGCTCGGCGAGGGTCTCGTCTTTTGAGACTACCACACTGAAGCTTCTCCATCTCCCTGGGGTCCAGAGTCTCCAGACTCACACTGTCACACACACACACACACATCATTTAAATCATCGATTTTTTTCATCATTCATTTGATTTTTTTGCATTTATTTTGTATCAATAAACAAAAAGAATATAATAAAGAATATTCAATATTGAAGATCATTCTGCAACAACAACAACAATAATAATAATATTATAAATATAAGTATAGAATAGTATAAATAAATAGTATAAAACTATTATTATTATAAGAAATTATTAAATTCACAAACAAACTAAAATCTTTAATTAAAGAAAAAATGTGCATTTTTTATGAATTAGTAATAAATGAAAGTAAATCACGGAAATATAATACACAAATACCAAGACACATTCACATGATGCCTCCTCCGTCCCTGTCTATCATTGAAAACCTGCCGTTCCACTAAACTCGGTGAAACTCTACGCATGACTCACACAGATACAGTAACGACCATAGGATCACATTTTACCCTGAATCATAAACACATCAGAAAAGACACAAGAAACGGTCGCAAACACTCCAAGTGCCACAGAGATCACAAAGTAGGCAAACACAAGTGACACACCCAAAACCACACCAGCTATAACAATGACACATGCAAGGATGTTCTCCATAAGCTCTCTCTCTCACAGTCTCTTGCTCTTTCTGAGAAGATGCTGTGAGGAAGAATAAAGCCGTCTCTCTGTTCACTTTGACAATGTGCTCAATGTCGATTTGAGACAATGCCGACTGTAAACAAGCCTGTGTCTCATATCAGTGCCTGCCCTTTCTATAGTCCCACTTGTACACATAGCGCTTCTTAATTTGTAAGATAGTTTTAAAACACACTACTTCAATTCCATAAGTATTGGCAAGCGCCATAGTGTTGTTGTGTTTGGGGGGAACTGGATTTTTCTGGCTTGGGTCCTTTCCATTTCCACATCTGTCTCTATCTCCCTAATTTAACCTTCTGTCAATAAAGACCAATCTTTAATAAAAAGAATTTCGAGCTGTTGTACTCAAATTATTGGTCTCAGCAAACCCAAATGTAATACTTGAAACACAGGAAAGAAAATTGCTTATCTAAAATGACGTTCAAACATTAGAGATGGCATTCTCTTTTAAAATTAATTATTTAATTAATTAAGAAGAATTTGTACTAAATATTTAAAATATCAAAGTAGAAATTGAAAATAATAATAATAACAATATACTGTAATTTCTCTCTTTTTTCTCAGAATTTTCATCAAGCATTAGAGTATAACTTAACTGTTTTCGAATAATTTTCCTAAAAAAAAATGCACTGTTTAACATTATAACGCACAACAGAGTTTCAAAACATATTATTGTTTTAAACAACTAAAAATGGTCCCAACTGTAGCATTTGCAGGTTATAGTTGCCGAAATCAAAAGCTCTTTCAATCAAAAATATCTTAACAGGCCAAATAACATTTTGACATCGGACCCCTTATTGGATAGGAGCTTTACAATTCCTGCATCCATGAAAGTTGTCAGTGTTTGGATGTTTTCTGCTGGAATTTTTTTTGCAAGATATCAGAATAGCCTCCAGAGATGCTGCTTTGATGCGAATTGCCTCCCACAGTTATAGATCTTTTGCTTCATGAGGCTCCAAAGGTTCTCCATAGGGTAGAGATCAGGGGAGGATAGGGGTCACACCATGAGGTTTTCTTGTTTTATGCCCGTAGCAGTCAATGATGCACAGTTATTTTGTGCAGCATGGGATAGTGCATTGTCTTGCATAAACATGATGTTTCTACAAAAGGCACGGTTCTTTTTTGTACCACGGAAGAAGGTATAAATTTTACAAAGGTTATTTTTACACCTTTAGGAACCTTGAAGGGGCCGACCAGCTCTCTCCACATGATTCCAGCCCAAAACATGACGCCACCACCTCCTTTCTGATGTTGCAGTCTTGTCGGGACATTGTGCTCACCTACCATCTACGACTTCATCCATTTGGACCATCCAGGGTTGCACGGCACTCATTAGTGAACAACACTGTTTGGTCTTTATGTACGTTTAGGCCCACTGCAGGCACCAGCAGCTTCAAATACCTGTTTGCTGCTTTGCAGTGGCATTTTAGCAGATGCTTTCTTAACCGCATTATTTATCTGCTTGAACCCGTATGTGTTCTGATTCGGCTACAAATCTCTTTATTGTACGCTGATCACAGTGAAGTTGTTTTGAAATATCTAAAAGTTGTAAAATTTCCCTACTTAGGCATTGAACTATTTCTGGCTTTTCGGCAGCAGAGAGATCCTTCTTCTTCCTCAAATCGCCGGAAAATGGTGGTCTGCTTAATAATGTGGAACATCCAGTCTTAAGTAGTTTTTTTCCTTTAATTGGCACAGGGGATCTGAGATTGTTTGGAGTGATTGGAAGAGTCCTAAAAACCCTTTCCATCCATGTGTTTAAACTGACAGACAAAAAAAGGAACCTTTATGACCCTTAAACACAATCTGTATAATAGTGTGGAACGCAGTGTAAAAATTAAGAGCACATGTACTACAGATGTTTAAAAATTTTATAGGCAGATATTTAAAAACATATGAGCAAATATATTTATTGTGGAATTTATTCTATTCTAATTTATTCTATTCCATTATTATTATTTTAGCCTTTAACCCATATTTCTGGAATATAAATCATAAAGTACAGAATAAAACATACTAACTCCACCCCCAGAGGGTTGGAATTGTATTAGGGAGAGGCAGGGTTACACCCTGGACAAGTCACTAGTCCATCATGGGGCCACACATAGATGAACAACCACACCTATGGGCAATTTTAGAGGCATCAATCAACCTGACGTACACATTTTTGGTCCGTGGGAACCGGAGAACATGCAAACTCAAAAAGACCCCTGGGAATCTAACCTTGGACCTATAAATACAAATTATTATAAGGATTCTAAAGTTTTATAATACTAATTTTAGGGCAGGTTGGTGGTGTAGTGATTAGCACATTCGCCTCACAGAAAGGAGGTCGTGGGTTAAATTCCCAGCTCTTTTTATGTGAAGTTTGCATGTTCTAAACACGCTAGTGTGGATTTTCTCCAGGTTTCCTTCCGCAGTCCAAAAACATGTACATTAGATTGATTGGTGATGCCTATAGGAGTGAATGTGAAAGTGTGTTCCATGCAATGGACTGACAACCTGTCCAGGCCCCTGCCTTTCGCCCTATGTGCGCTGAGATAGGCTGCAGCAAACCCCCCTTGACCCCGAGTTAGGAAATAAGATGGGTTAGAAGATAAATGAAGTAATTAATGAATAATACCAAGTATTATTATTTAATCATCATTATTATTGTTATTATTATTATTACTTTTATTATTATTCGTTGTGTCCCCTACCTGCGCTGTCCAGACTGTGGATGGCGACATTGAATCTGAGCCGGATGCCAGCTATGCCTCCGGTTGCCTTTGACACTGATCATGTGACCAGCAAGCGGCAGAGTCAGCATCAGCTTCCTCATGCGGGGAGATGGTGAGGTTCGGGTCATGCAGGGCGATGGTGAAGAGATAGAAGAGACAGGAGGCGGACCGGGTGAAGGCAAAAAGCATACAGGAGACATAGCTGGGTCCGAACGAATCCGGTGACGCTGTGGGGTGCTGATCATCTGTAAAAATGTGCCAAAAAAATTACTCGTGAAAAAAATAATTAGATTTATATGAACACATTTATATGCAACAGCCAAGGACTGGGTTGTGATTATTGATTCTAAATTTTTATTTCGAACTCATGTAGATAATTTTATTAGAAAAGCATTATTTTAGGAATTTCGCCAAAATAATACATTTATTGTCACGGCACCATTTGACGACACCAAAATAATCAGTTAAAGCTTTCATTACATCTAGACTGGACTACTGTAATGCGTTGCTGTCTGGGTGTTTAACTAAGTGTATAAATAAGCTCCAGACTGGACTAGATCTAGAAGACATAAACACATCACCCCTATTTCATCCATACTGGCTCCCAGTGAGATTCCCATAGATTTTAAACTACTGCTCCAGACCTACAAAGTGTTGAATAATCTCACATCACAATATCCATGCATGGACTGCTTGCGTATTACATTCCACCTCACCTACTATGTCGGGCTGTCTGTCCGTACCACAGAAAAAAATAGCTACACAAACCAAAATGGCTTTTGTAGACCATTTATATTAACTGTGTTGTGCATCTGTAAAACATTATCTTGTTCACTTTTTTTGTCAAGAGCAAGTAAAAGAAAACAAAATTGTCAATTTATGTGAAACTATCACAAAAACATGTAATAAAGCAAGGCCGTTGATATCGATTTATTTACATTACCCTACACAGTTATGGCGTTTCTGCTTAGTTCAGAAGTGTAGCTAGCAGGGGTGAATTTTTTATGACAATTCCCAACACTTATTTATAGTTTGCCTAAAACGTTGGCATAACAGGTCAGACAGCAAGTTTTGCACTGTAATTGTGCGCTAATTGTGCTATAATCTTTCAGCTTTCATGCTATCGAACAGGCTTAACCGTCTGGACTCAATGGGAGTAACTTAGCAGACTTTTTTAAATTATAAAGTATGCTAGTAGGCTAGCTGCATTGTGTGTGTCTCTAGGAAGGCTTTAACTTCATACTATGAAGTTAAGGAAAGAGAAAAACACAAATACATCCCAACTAGTAAAATATCAATATCCTCAACATAGCCTTATGTATTCAGTATTTCTTGTTAGAAACAAAGGACATTATTTCCTAACAACAAAGCAAATTGAAGATTATAAAATATGTAGTAATATCAAATAAATAAAAAAGATTTTAAAAAGTGGTGATTTCAAAATGACTAATAATCTTAATATTTAGTTTATTGTGATCTAATAAAAAAAATATATAATATAATTATAGATACAATTGTCTCTAAATAATATTTAAAAATCATATTCTTTTGAAGGGTGGCGCCTCACTACAAGAAGGTACTGGGTTCGAATCCCAGGCACGGGGTTTTTCTGTGCGAAGTTTGCACGTTCCTCAGGGTACTCTGGTTTTCTCTCACAGTCCAGAAACATGTGCATTAGGTTGATCGGTTATTCTCAAGTGCCCATAGGAGTGATTGTGAGTATGTGTGTGTGGGTGTGTGTGGGGGGGGGGGGGCTCTGCAATGAGCTGGTGACCTGCTTTCATCTGTGAAGAGCAAAGGGCGCCTGTGGTGAATTTGCCAATCTTAGTGTTCTCTGGCAAATGGCAAATGTTTCTGACTGTTTGAGCAGACACATGCACATTTGTATCCTAAAGGATGTCAATTTGCTCTGGCAGTGCAGTCCTATTTATCTTTGCACAAAGGCAAAGGTACCCGTCCTGCTGTTGGGTTGTTGCCTTCCTACGGCCTCCTACACGTCTCTTGATGTACTGGCCTATCCTCATGAGTGTCTATGTGTCCATGCTCTGGACTTTACGCTGACAGACACAGGAAACCTTCTTGCCACAGCTCATATTGATGTGCCTTCCTGGATGAGCCTTTTGTATGGGTTGTCGACTCTGTCTCATGCTACCGTTAGAGTGAAAGCACCACCAAGCATAGGAATTAAAGTGGTCTGTGGTCACCACCTGAAGAACCATTGCATTATTAGGGGTCTCTTGCTAATTGCCTATAACTTCTCCTTGTTTTCTATTCTATTTGCACAACAGCATGTGACATTGATTGTCAATCAGTGTTGCTTCCTAAGTGGGCAGTGTTACTTCCTAAGTGTTTCCTATATTTTATTTAAGCAGTGTATTTGTTGATATAATGGGAAAGAAATAACAAGGAATTCTGACCAGTGAAAAATAATTTATGCATTGTTTTTATAATATTGAGAAAAAATATAAAAGTGACTAGAAAAAAGGTTAAGAAAAACAGTAAGCTAAATAATTTGTTAGGAATTAGTCACAGACAAAGAATCCATGCTGCAGCAGTTGACTTTCTTAAACAATAGAGGAAAGTTCTAAAGCGTAGTCAATAAACATGCAATGATAGGCAACAGGTAGTTAGTAATAGTGAAGGCAAACAGGAAACATGCAAGAGGCGGTAACCAGAAAGACCGATTGCATGGGGAAAAATAGTTTGCAACATGCTAACCTAAATAGCTGGTTTAAAATCGTAATTAGACATTATGATTAATAAATCTGTGTAAATAGGTATTATTAGTAACCACAAAAACACACAGTATGTAAGTTGCTTAGGGTCAGAACATTTTTGCTTTAATTTGATACATAAGCATGTGGCAAACATTCATGAAGAACAAAGCAGCTTGCGTGTTTGAATGCTTAAACAGGTTGCACTTGTCTTGTTTTCCCTTCTATTTTCCCAATAGACAGCAACCTTAAACAAAGGACACTGTTCTGGGAAATGACAAGGCAGGCTGTATCAGCAAGATGCTGGAGATAGCACACCGTGGTATCATTCCATAGGGAGCAATTGGAGATTAGCACTGCTAATGAAACCCATCTCGTTTTATTTCGTTATGCAAATATTCTTAGATTTAACAATTTGA
Source organism: Sisor rabdophorus (assembly GCA_026260075.1). Taxonomy (NCBI): domain Eukaryota; kingdom Metazoa; phylum Chordata; class Actinopteri; order Siluriformes; family Sisoridae; genus Sisor; species Sisor rabdophorus. The sequence continues at coordinate 2,416 of JAOTQW010090426.1, read as the reverse complement.
CAAGTTTTGTAATATATCTGCACTGTCAGATTTTACTAAGTATATACAGGAAGTCAGCTTAAAGATCATATATAGAACAATAAACAAATTATCTAGCTTATTACAATCTTTGAAAGAATGAAGCCAGACGAAAGATTGTCAGTGCAGCGCCGGGTGTGCGTCACACCCGTCTCTGACCTCTTGAGTGCGTCTGTGTTTCTGCAACACACCTTTAAAACACAGCACCGGCTGCTGACTGCAGAGCGGGGATTGACATCTGCTCCACGCAGATTAACCACTGGTGTCTCACATGGCTCAGTACTCGGTCCTCTTCCGTTCTTGCTCTACACCAAATCGCTGGGTGGTTATATCCTCACATGGCTTCTCTTCTCTTATGCTTATGACACCCAACTCATCCTCTCTTTTCCTCCCTTAGACACCAATGCTTTGCTCGGATCTGGACATGTATGGCAGACATGTCATGATTAAGGGCAGCTCACCAGCTGAAACTCAATCCCAGCAAAACTGAACTGCTCTTCATCCATGGTGATCCTAATCCAAGCCACGATCTGGCAATATCTTTGGACAACTCACTAATCTGTCCTTCGGACACTGCTCGCAACCCCGATTTGACTATGGATGACCAGCTGTCATTTTCTACACTTACAACTAATCTTACCCACTCGTGTAGGAATCGCTTTAAAATATTAGGAGGATTCGATCATTTCTATCCACACAGGTTACACAGCTGCTCGTTCAGTCCCTTGTCATTTTAAGACTGCACTACTGCAACTCACTACTGGCAGGTCTTCCGCTAAGTGCAAATCGTTCTTTGCAACTAATACAGAATGCAGCTGTATGACTTGTGTTCACCTTACCAAGTTTTCCCATACCACACCACTGTTGCTCTTCCTCCAGCTGTACGTATCAGATGCTTGCTTACAAAACCAAAAATGGACCAGCTCTCTCTTATCTTAAAGCTTTTATTCCCCCCGCCCCCCCCTGCACCTCGTTCAACTAGCACTGCTTGAATGGTCCCTCCTTCTCTAAGGAAATAGGGGTAGGTACTCATTCGACGCTTCTCTGTTCTGGCTCCAAGGTGGTGGAACGAACTTCCTTTAGAGGTTACAAAAGCTGAGTCTCTGACAGTCTTCAAACGATGACTGAAGACCTACTTGTTTCTGAAGTACTTCAACTGACATTGCACTTTTGTTTATCTTTAACCGCTTAGTGTAACAGTTTACTTCACTTTCTTCTCTTATATTTCTCTCATATAAAAAAAATGGCTCATGCTGTCTTCTAAATGCTGTAAATGTAAGACGAATACATTTTTTATTATTTTTAGTAGTAGGAGATCAGGGTTGCCACTAGAAGATTTATGCTCTACAAAAATAATCGAAGGTTAAGCTTCCCTACCACACCCATTCCAAACTGCTCCTAATAAAAAAACAAATCTCTGGGGCCCCAAACTGATTCGGTCCTTAGACGTTCCTAAAAAGAGATTTTAAGTCAAGGATTGAAAGGACTGATAAAATCCCACTGGTTACACTAACAAGACATCCGAAACATAAACTGTAACTAAAATAAATCTTTTTGCAAGCGTATAGCATAAACATTAGTTATGAATTAATATAATTCAGTATATGTCTGATATTACGGCATATACAAACTAGAACTATTTATCTCAGCGTTGTGAGGCCCTGAAAAGCTCATTGCAAAGCTAAAAAAAGTTTCTTCCTGCTGATTAGATGGCAGGATTGATAGTACTAAACACAAGCAAAGCTTCTTTTGTTATACGGTTCCTACTATACAGTAGGTGTGAGTGATGGATAGGGAAAATATTTAAATTGACCATGGCACACATCACTCTCTTGTAAAAAAAAAAAAAAAAAAAAATCAGAAAAAGTTATTAGTGCTTTAATCATTTTATTATGTAGCCCTTATATGCGTTGCATTACTCTTCATCAGTTGAAAAGAGCTGAGACAGCTTTGATAGAGAAATCACATGGAAATACAGGAGGAGTGCGTAAAATTATTTATTATTTTTTAGTTACTGTAGTTATACGAAGAAAAAAAATCTTATCCCTAATTCAGGGTCACAGGATAGGGTACAATCTGGACAGGTCACCAGTCCCTTACCACACACACACTCACACATACTCCTATGGGCAATTTAGAATTACCAATCAACCTAACATACATGTTTTTGTACTGTGGTTGGAAACCGGAGTACCCAGTATCGACCCCCTACCCATGAAATAGACCTTCTTGCAGTAAAGCAACAGTGCTAACCACTAAGCCACCATGCTGCCTTTTTAATGAACATTATGACTGTTATAGGCGGCGCGGTGGCACAGTGGTTAGCACCGTTGCCTCACAGCGAGAAGGTCCTGGGTTCGAATCCCGGGCATGGGGTCTTTCTGTGCAGAGTTTGCAT
>JAOTQW010090384.1:0-10953 GCA_026260075.1 Sisor rabdophorus | reverse complement strand
GTGTGTGTGTGTGTGTGTGTGTGTGTGTGTGTGTGTGTGTGTGTGTGTGTCGACACTAGATGGCGGAGTGGAGCTGAGAGACTCTCCGGTTGGTGTCTTTGTAGTTCTGTACTGTAGCACAACAGGACACGGATTCAGTTACATCATCTCTAAAACACATGCGCTGTTTAGTGGAGCGAGGCAGAAACATCTTAAAAACATTAATGACATTTGTTGGACACCACCAAAGTGACATATATTCATGTTATCACTAAACGGTCGGGTGTTAAGGGCCCTGCTCAAGGGCTCGGCGGGGGCAGTCCGGCAGTTCATGCATTAAAGTCACCAGCAGTCGGATTGATTAACCCCCAATTTGATTTTGTCACCTACCGGATTACACATGTTGGGTACGATACAGCACCCCTGGACCAGGAAGGGTTAAGGTTAAGATTTGAGCAAGAAATGATACAGTAACTACATCTGATCCCAGAGCAGAATACAGTTAAATCTAATCTAATATGCCAGAAACGTTAAAATAAAGATTGGATTATTGTCTACTTTAAACACACGAGGTCCAAAAAGTGTGAGGATTTGTTAGGAATTTAATATCCACGAAAAAAAAGAAAACATTCTCGTTTATTAGCCAGTCCATTGCAGGGCAACACCGACAAAAAACACTCACACCTATGGGCAATTTAATTATGACCAATTAACTTAATGTACTAAGTTTAAACTTTATAGAATTAAAGTTTAATTCTTAGAACCATCAAAAGGTCAATGTCAGGCCCCTGAGCAAGGCTCTTAACCCTCGACTGCATAATGGTGTGAAAAATGAGAAATATTAACTACCCTGTATGAGGACATGTAGCGAATGCAGTAACTGGAGAGTATAATGTGTAAAACTGATAGAACTAGTTGGAAAAATCTTAATGGAATAATGAAAGAGCAAATAGAGCCCATGTGGAAAGGCTAGCATGGACATTGTTGTGTGCTAATTTAGGGTAAACCGCTAGAAATGTCATGTCATGAGCTACAAACATATTTTATTGTTTGTTACTGAAACTGATGTAACACAAACTCTGGCCAGGATTTGAATTTTTAAGAAATTATTGCAGAAAATCCTACAAAAATTAGTGGGGAGGTAGTAGCACGGTGATCAGGGTTTTGGACTACTAATTGGAAGATTGTGGGTTTGATTCCCAGCACCTCCAAGTTACCACTGGCGGCCCCCGAACAAAGCCCTTGTGTTTCAAATTTAGCATCCTAACATGTAATCCATAACGAGAAATTTACTGTATCAACTTGGTGGTCATTGGAAAAATTGTGGTGCTTTAATTAAAGTCCATTGCTGGAAATTCAGTGTACAAATTTAAGGTTCAGTTCTAGAAAAGTAGCTAAGCTGTCTATGCTTTGGTTGTTAGAAATTTTGTATAGTATCAAAGTAAATGTAATGAAATCGAGAGTATCGAGTAAAATTCTTACTAATTGAAATATTTGGTGTTCAAACTCATGGGACTTTTGCTAGAAATGTTATGTTGCGTTGGGTTTATTAGAGGACATTTATCATGCTAAATTAACTTGCTGGAACTTACTTGTCCTAACGGCAGGTCATTGTTACAAACTCGTTGTGAACTCAGGCGACTAGATTTAATTGTTTGATGTAAAATATAATAAATTTACCCTTTGACCTTGAATTCTGGCAATCTGTTCTTTACCATGACCACCTGCGAGAAGGGAATAAACCACAGTACAGTACATAAATCAGTGTCGTGAACTAACAACAGGCAGCACTTTGTCCCGGCGGTAACAGGCGTTTAGATGATGATACGTTGTAAAGCATATTTAACCAGCTGCTCAACTCGCCGTTATCTTATCTGTCCCAGCAGCTGCTCGCCCGTATCCTGGTTAATCAGTGATGCTGCCACCGTTCGGGGTTTAGTTAGTGTCAAACTCAGATGTTTTGGGAGTTCACCAGGGCCGAGGAGAACATCTGCTCGTACCAGGCAACATCCCATTAGTCCTGTTAGAGGAGAGCTCATGCTAGAGACTAGAAATCTGGAAGTTTTACAAAGGTCAGAATATCTGCTGCAAGTTATAGAAGTCAGGATACTGGTTTAAAAATGCATTTGAACTGATGAGTGAGGCCCCCGAGGAAGGCCTCTAACCCTCAACTGCTCAGTATAAAAGAAAGTTTCAAGTTTCGTCTGGACGTCCTACGCTAGATAATGGGACAAGAAGGACGTGTGTCTGTATGTCCCCTAATTGGACACTGGTCACTATTAACAGTTCTGAATTTAAGAAGCTGGACTCTCAGTGAACATATAGTGATTGTTGCTTCCATTCATTTATTCATTCATTCAGGGGGTCTGCTAGAGCTTATTTCAGCGCACATAGGGGGAAAGGCAGCGGTACACCCGGACAGGTCGCCAGTCTATTGCAGGGCCACACAGACAACCAACCACGCACATACCCTCACTTCTATCCGCAATTTAGAATCACAAATCAACTTAATGTACATGTTTATGGACTTTGAGAGGAAACTGGAGAACTCTGAGTGAAGTAGGGGGGGTGCAAACTGCACAGACAGACTTTGCTAACCATTGTGCTAACTATACTAATTTATTTCTATAGCCGCCTTTTTCCCCAACTCTGTGTCACAGGAGCTCGGCTGGAGCCTATCCAAGCCACATCCAAGCAAAAGGCAGGGGTACACCCGGGACAGAGCACCAGTCCATCACAGGGTGTGCTAACTATGTTGCCCTGTAAAATCCTACAATTCACTGCTACTACAGCAGGTAACGGTTTAACAGACAATCAATTCAAGTTTACAAAATAAACCTCTCGTTGGACTGAAACATTTATATATAGAAATAGGGCCCATAAATACTCATAAATAGGGCGGCGCAGTGGTATAGTGGGTATAAGGTTATAGGTTCGATTCCCAGGCCAGTCTGTGTGAAATGTTGCTTGGGTTTTCTCAGAGTACTCCAGTTTCCTTCCAAAGTCCAAAATCATGTACATAAGGTTGATTGGTGATTCTAAATTTCCCACAGTAGTGAGTGAGTGAGTGAGTGTGTGTGTGTGTGGTGTCGGTTTTTCTGTCCACAGATGAACTACAAGCTTTGCTCCGCTCTCTGCTTAAGAGGTTGCCAGTGGGTATACATGCACGCACGCACGCGCACATATGCGCGCACACGCACGCCTGCACGTAGCCACGCTCACACGCATGCACACTCCACACTTGCACCAGTAATTCTACTTTCAGGGAGCGAATCATCTCCGTCTCATCTCGTCTCTTTTTTTGCTCTTGGAATTAGTATTAAAAACGGGACACAGCTGAAGACGTCTTTTGTATGTGATTCCAGGCCTGTGAGAAAGGGGGGGGTAAGTAAGAGAGAAATAGAGGGAGAGAGAACTACAGCTGGAAAAAAAGAGAGGAGACAAAGAACAAGAGAAATGGAACACATGACTCTCAGAAACATCACAGCTCTCCAGAATTTAACTACTGCTTCTCCATTTTTCTGGAATTTCATTATACAAAGGATAAACGCTGTGCTCCATCATCATCCTCCTCCTCTTTCTCATCATCCATCAGTGAGACAGAGGACCTGCAGGAGATTTCCCTTTGAATCAACTTGTCACAATGAAGTTCCTGTAACAGACATGACGTCTGATGACTTTTTTCCCTCTTCAGGTAAAATAAGGCTAATCGGCTGTGTGGATTACATCCTTTTAATTCATTTTTTTTTTTTGCCTGTATTCGTTGCATTTTCGTCTCAGAGATGTTGCCTGATGACCACAGAAACACTGACATTTGTTTCCTCTGACAGTCGAATATAAGATCATTAACTCGACTCCATGGGTAAAGGGAGCGGTCACTTTTTCACTGTCGTTATTTACAACTTTGTAAATATACTATACAATACTGTACAATATACTATTCATGACTATGCATATATTTAATACTTAAATTATTTTATTTGTTGTTGTAATAAAAGTTTAAGAAACAAAATGTATATATATTTATTTATATGTGTATTTATTTAATATCACTATAATTATGACCAATAGTTATTATAATAATAATAATAATTAATTACAAATATTCCCTGGTCATCTATTGTGCATTTTTTTCTCTTGCTCTCTCTCTCCCCCCGTGTTTCTCTCTCTTTCCCCATCTCGATCGCACTCTCTCTCCTCATTTCTCTCTCTCTCTCTCTATTTCTCTCTCTCTCTCTCTCTCTCCCTGTCCCTGTCTCTCTCTCCCCATTTGACCTTCTGCTTTAGATTCAGTAAGTAACATTTAATCTCCGAAAGTGATTTCCAATGCTGTGCCTTGCAGATGTTCATCTCTCTGTGTAGTTAATAGCTACAGTAATTGTATGTGTGTGTTGTCAGACATCATGACAGGCTCTAGTATTCTAGAACTTTGAACTCTCCTTGAACTGGTCTGATTATTGTATACAGATGCAGTGAGATCTGGTGGATGGAGATCAGTTGTACCTCATCCTCGTCCCTTACAGAGCCTTGGTGGATGGAGGTCCAAGGTTCCTCAGGACAGTTTGGCTTTTAACTGCCACGTGTTATTATTCTGTTATTAAGCATCTATTTAAAAATCCTAGACAAAAAAAGTCCCAGATCTGCTCTCCCAGCGCAGTTAAAGGATGAAGGTGTTACACATCCATGTTCTTTCATAGAGCCAGAAATTGCTAGCAGTGGCCCTGTCGGAAAACAGGGCTCTCAATCAATCTTCAACCTCAACCAACCTGAGCTAAAACATCCAACATTAAGAGGGTAACAATCCTCCAGCTGTAACATGGATAAAAGGGTAATAATACTCCAATTGTATGTAACATGATGTATGAAAAAATAATTCCAGCTGTACCACAGGTTAATAATACTCCATATGTAACACATGGACATAATCCGTCAGCTGTAACATGGTGCAAAACCTCTAGCTGTAACATTAGGTAATAATCCTCCATCTGTAACACAGGATAGTATTACTTCAGATGTAACACGGGAAAATGATACTTCAGCTGTAACATGAAACATTAATCCAGCTATAACACAAGGTAATAATACTCTAGATGTTACATGGTGTAATAAAACTACAACTTTAACAGGGGAATAATCCATCTGTCACACAGTGTAATAATTCTCCAGCTATTACATGGAGTAATACTAATTCATCTGTAACACAAGAAAACTCTAACACGGAATAATAATAATTCTCCAGTTGTAACAGGGTAATAATACTTCAGCTGTGACACGGGTTAATAAACCTAATAATACTAGTTACTTAACTAACTTCATTAAACCAATAATAATAATACAATAATAGCAATTTCTTATTCTCTGGTGGAAATATTACCATGAACCTTTCTGGAATAAAATTAAAAAATACTTTTGGCATGAATCCAAAACAATAAGATGCAGTGAGAGTGAAAGATTCTATTAATAATAAAGCACACAGATGTTTTCCAGTTCAACTCCAGGCCTTTGCAAGCTGAAAATTACTTTTCTTAACAGTCGCACACTGACCGGCGAGGCGGAATAAACCCTCATCATTTGCACAGCCACAGCAACATGATGAAATAAGCCGACAACCAGGTACGAGAGCGCACGACGGGCTGCGAGTGATTAAGTCTCGTCTCTGCCGACATGAGATAGCGGCCTTCAGCCAGTCGAGAACGAAAACACAAAGTGTCTGGGAATTTATAATTTCTACAGAGTGTCTGATCACTTACTGGAAATCTGCATGGAAATTTTACCCTGAAAAACAGTATCATTAAAAAATACTGGATTTTATAGATGGATGTTAGAAATGCAAGATATTAAAACGATGAGATGACCTGGAGTATTCCTGTAGACAGCTGATACAATTCTAAGATACACTAAAGACCACGACATCATAGGACTCCTTTTGTAGCCATTTGTTAGAGACGTCACTCCTCTTTTATGCTGAACCCCATAGACAGATGTTAAGGGTTTGAGTGTCCATGTAGACACATATTCGGGCGTGAGGTTCCTCACCTAGAAACTCACCTCACACACATCTGGGTTTGCTATCCTGGTGGGGACTCTCCATAGGTGGACATAGGAAATAGTTATCAAAGAATATAAGTTAGTTTAGGAAAGTTTGTTTGTTTTTAGCTTAGCTCTGTTTGTTTTTAGGGCAGTAAATTGGAGCTCAGTGGTTTTAACGCCTCGAGCTGATTAGTGAGCGGAAAAATCCACACAGTTTCCTGATTAATTCAGCGCACAGCAGAAACAGCAGTTAGTCCGCAGTAGGTAATATACTCAAGTCAGGTCACCTTTTTTTATATCACTTTTGAACAATTGAGATTGTTTCATAGAAATCATATTAAAAAGAAACAATAAACATTCAAAAATGCACAATTTGATTAATAGCTGTAAATTAAGAGTCCCCAACCAAGCAAGCCAGAGGGAAAAGCAGCAAGAAACCAAAATGATGGGGGAAAAAAACTTGGGAGAACCCAGGTACAGTTCTCCCCTGACTAGACATACAATAGCAACATTACATTGTTCTGGTCCGATTGGCGTCCCAGAAGACAAGATCATTGTAGAAAAATTGCTTTATTGCCTTCAAGTGCTGATCCACTAGCAGGGCTGGTGGAGATGTTAAACTCGGAATAACAAAGAAAACAGATGTATGTTACTGTGGATCACGGTTCTGGTTGATCCGGAGACTAACAATCTTTTAACAGTTTCATTCATTCATTTATCTTCCATACCTGCTTATTCCTGAACTCAGGGTCACAGGAGCCTATACCAGCGCACATAGGGCAAGAGGCAAGAATACACCCTGGACAGGTCACCAGTCTATTGCAGGGCCCCACACACACACACACACACACTCACTCCTAAGGGCAATTTAAACTCACCAATTAACCTAATGTACATGTTTTTGGACAGTGAGAGAAAACCGGAGTACCCAAAGGGACCCACGCCGGCACGGGGAGAACATGCAAACTCCGCACAGAAAGACCCCGTGCCCGGGAATCGAACCCAGGACCTTCTTTCTTTTAACGGTTTGAATAATGAAAAGGTGTGTGTGTGTGTAAACCGGGTTAAAGAGTTTGTCTTTAATCTAGTTTTACACTGACCGAGTGTGTCAGTCTCCCAAACAGGGCTGGGTGAATTGTTTCGGGCTTGGGTGCTACAGGAAAAAAGGATCTGCCGTCTGTAGTTGATTTTGTTATTCTAGGTATAACGCATTTGCAGCGGATGTGGAGGACTAAAGCAGGAGAAGAGTTGCTTGGCTACTGAGGTGCTCAACTATTCAGGACTTAAAAGGATTTTAAAGTCTATTGGATATTGAATAGGGGGCAGTGCAGCGTTGACACGACCGGACAGATCATACTTTCTGGTTCTGCTAAGAGTTTTGGCTGCTGCGTTTTGGACCAGCTGAAGTTTTTTTTATTAGCCGTGCAGAACAACCAGCCAATAATAGCGCTGCAGTAATCAAGTCTTGAGGTCATAAACGTGCACCTGTCATTTTCAGGGTAAATCATAGCTACATCATCGAAGTCTCTATCTGTCTCTCTCTCTTTGTCTGTCTCGCGCTCCCTGTCTCTCACTTCCCTTCTCGTTCCTGTCGTTTCGCCCTTATTCTGTCTAGCTCTCTCCTTGTCCTGCTCTCGTTTATTCTCCCACTCGCTCTGTCACACACGCACACACAATCTCACTCACTCACTCACTCACTCACTCACTCACTCACTCACTCACTCTTACAAACACCCTCGTTGTCACTCACTCTCCTGTTCTGTCACTTGCTCGCTCGCACTCTTGTTCTGTCACTTACTTACTCACTCTCTTGTTCTGTCACTTACTCACCCTTTGTCGCTCTCACTTTAAGGTGTTGCGAAAGTTGAATCACTCGTCCTGCACTTTGCAATTAACACGCCAGTATTCGACACACTCGCTGATGCCCGCTGACATAGTTGTTAGCGTTATCACTTTAAATCTCACTCGCTATGGAATGGAAAGTGTCAGAAGGTTCTTTTTGGATGAAACCTTTTTGGGGGCGGGGCTACATTTGAACTCTGCTGTCAACAGATAACTCGCATAGCTACTGCGCTAGCTTACTCATTCTATTAACGTCAGTGAAGAACACGACTGTGGTGGCAGTAAAATTCTTGAGACGAACAGTTAGCAAGGCCAGTTAGCAGCGAACTACTTCACATCATTCTGATTGTCCCCAGTTTTAGACGTTATGGTGGTTTTTTTATTTTTGTATTATAGGTATTACATGTTTTCTATTTCTATTAATTGGATTTTTTTTCTACATGAATTACTGTCAATGTTTTAAATAGTGAAGTCAGAAATATCTCCAGGCTTGATTAAAACACCTTTAATTGGACTGGTGCACTTTCAATAACTTAATTCTAATTAAAATCTCTCAGGATTGAAGTGACGATGAGGTGATGGGGTTCTAACGGCGTCAGAGAGGAGAAACCGTGAACATTTCCACGGCATCTCACAATCGGCTCAGGAATCATTTAATACTATAAATATTTCTTTCATTCGTTTCTATACCCTCTCATTCCCTAAATAAGGGTCACAGAGATCAGCTGGAGCCCAGCGCACATAGGGCAAAAGGCAGCACTCCACCCTAGACAGGTCACCAGTCCATTGCAAACAACCCCACACACTTACTCCTATGGGCAATTTGGAGTCATCAATCCACCTCGTATATATTTTGGACTGTGGAAGGAAACCAAAGGATCAAACGCGGGACCTTCTTGCTGTGAGGCGACCGTGCTAACCACAATTTGTAATGTTCTCCAGTCATTAAATTAAGATTAGATTAATTTCACAATTACAACAGAATCAACTGAAAGAAAAACCTAAAGATTAAAGATTAAAAGCTGAAGATTAAATCACCAGACTTTAACGGGACGTGGAACTGGAACACAGAAATTACAACCACACAGACCAGATTAACTATCACAGCAGTAACAACAGAACAACATGGGCGGTGCAGTGGCATAGTGGTTAGCATAGTTGCCTGATATCGGGCAAGAAGGTCCCAGGTTCGATTCCCGAGCAAGGGGTCTTTCTGTGTGGAGTTTGCATGTTCTCCCTGCGCTTGCATGGGTTTTCTACAAGCTCTCCTGCTACAGTACAAAACCATATTAGGCTGGTCGGTTGGCTGGTTGGTGATTATAAATTGGCCATTGGACTGAGTGCGAGTGTGTGAGGTCGTTTATCTATGTGTGGTCCTGCGATGGACTGGCAACCTGTCGAGGGTGTACGCCTGCCTTTCGCCCTATGTGCGCTGGAAAAGTCTCCAGCAGACCCATGTGACCGCAACTAGGAATTAAGCAGGGTATAAAAGATGACTGACAACAAAAATCAAGGATTTTTTTTCGATTTGATAATTTAAGAAACATGAACTGATCTGAAACCTAAATAATAAATGTGACTGTTTTAATAGATGTAATTGATCTTTATGCAGTGCTGGTGGATTGGATGGGGGTAAAGCTGCTGTGCTTGATTTTGACTTTTGTTTCATGGAAACATCAAAAACATTGCAAAAGCCCTCTGATCGGAAGGCTTGGATCTCTCCATATTTCATCTCTGACGTGACGATGTGCAAGATGTGAGAGTGAACCGGCAGTCGCAGGGAGAGAACACCCCCACCTCAGGAGTAAAAAGCCAGGAACACCAGAAGAAGCTTCAGGCTGCTAAAGATCTGAAGAACCAAACACGCCTCACGCTGGAGGCATTTTCTCTACTAGCTGATATGTAGCTATAAAAAAATAAAATCTTTGGATAATTAATCACTTGTATTGAATAGGTTGACAATTTTCACCCTTTTTTTTATAATTTGCATTCGGAATCCATCATCATACATTTCTCTTCACATGAATTGTAATGAAATATTACAGACCAGGCCCCACCTCATACAGTTTGAAGGATTTGTGGTAAAAGTTTGGGAGTCCAGTGATAGTCTAATAAAGAGACGGGGTGTGTTTATGATGGCAGGAAAACCGGCAGTCTGTTAACCAACATGTGAAAAATTTACAACTCATAGCAAGGACACTGCTAAAGGTAGTGGTGGGGGGGACGTATCTAAGGACATCTTGGGGACCTCAAGAGATACGTTTTATTAGTATTAACAGGTTTGGAATGGGTGTGGTGGTGGTGGTGGTGGTGGTGCAAAGGGTTATACTAACAGCTTTTTGTAATGACTTCCATTGAGCAAATGAAAAGACATTTCTCTCTGCGTCTTTCTCTCTGTCAGTCTCTTTCACCTCCCCCCGTTGCTCTCTCTTTCTCACTAACAGTCTCAGTCTCCCCCTTCTACAGTTCTTTTTCTTTCTACTCCTTCTCTTAAACTTTCTCTTTCTGCTGTCTGTGGAGATTTTCAGGATGAACTCCAGATCCCGCTGGAGATCATTAAACAGTCCCTCTAAGCAGTAGAAGCTGAGATGTGAGGCGTTCCTCCTGAAGTCTCTGGATTATTTTCAGTTCTGAAGGCCGGATCAAATGTAGGACGCAGATAAAGAAACTAAATTCTTATATAATTTTGTTCTTATATAACGGAACGGGCCACGACTCTGACCACAGACGGCTTGTCATCTCTGCAAATCTAAACTCTGCTGGAGCCCTAAAACAAAGCAGCAGATCAGAGATCAGACAGGAAAAAGAAGAAGGTCAGGGAGACACTAGGAACTAAGATTAAGTTAATGTGAAACAATGATGAATTTTACTGTATTTCTGTGTGTGAATGAATAAAATAAAACAATTGTTATTCATCCCTGCTTTAACCATCAACACACACTTCCTGTTTTCCACAACTGAAGGTAAGTGTGTGTGTGAATAAATCAAGCTCAGGCTGCAACTGTAGCGTTAGTAAATATGTAAAAATGTGAAGTGGATGGACCACCTAACCCCACACACACACACACACACACACACACACACACACACACACACACACAC
>JAOTQW010090366.1:0-10954 GCA_026260075.1 Sisor rabdophorus | reverse complement strand
TCGAACCCAGGACCTTCTTGTTGTGAGGCGACGGTGCTAACCACTGCGCTGCCCAGGAAATCTTTTACTCCAGTGTTTTGCCACTGATGGATCAGCAGATAAATCAGTGTATTTGAGTACAATGTGTTTATTATCAATAATTAAATCATTAAAATAATTAATTAAATAATTTGGAATTGCCAATTAGTCAATTAGATTTGGAGGTAAAGGCTGTAATACTCATGCTGTCCACTAGAGGGACTCGAAGAGAAAACAACATGGGTTTTTTTTCCTATGCATCTATTTAAAACTTAGTAAAACAAACCAAAAATATGAAATTAAGATTCATTTTCTAACAAAAAAATAAAAGCCAATTAAAGCTTTTTAATAATTTCTCAATAATAATAATCATAATCAATGAGTTTACGGTTGTAACTATTTCTTTATGTGTAGATATATACTATAGAAGACATTGAGGCAGGACTGTATGTAGTTTTTTTAATCTTTGGGAGTGAGTGTAAGCAGCAGCAATGTGTGGAATCAGGTTCGATTGTTATCTTTAGTATGTTTAGCGCTGTTACTATCTGTAATATAAAGTTCTCTCACCGCTGAATGGCACATAATGTATTGTAGTAATGATGTCTCTGATCTGTCTAGCCTGCACTTTCATGTATTCAGGAGGCTCTGGACAGTGATTTGGTGGTGGTGGGGTCTATCTATTGGGGGCAGTTCAATACACCACAAATCTGATCTCGTCCGATTAGCTCTGCAGAGGATTTCCTAACATGGAAGGAGTTTCGCTGTGAATATACATTACAGGACATGCTGGCGAGGAGTCCTGGGAATAGGTTGCTGTGGATTTTCCCAGGAGACATTCAATGATGTGGGAAAGAGCTGATTTTAGATTGGGGTTATACTGTACATACTTGGATTACAGCCTGGACCTCAGCCTACCTGTCTGAGTGCTAATCTCTGTCACAGCATCACAATAATAATAATAATTATTATTATTATTTATTCATTCATCAGCAGATTGGGATCAGCAAATCAGCAAATATTGTTATCCAGAGCAACTAACATTTATCTCATTTATCCAACCGTGCAGTTAAAGGTTAAGGGCCTCACTTATAGACCCAGCAGTGGCAACTGGGAATTGAACCAAAAATGTTGTGTTCAGCAGTTAAACACTGCCTATGTTTGAGTTTCAAAAAGAACTGAAATAACAGTAACCCCCCCCCTCCCAACTCCCCACTGCTGTTTGTTTAAACGAGCTGCTGAGATATGAAGATTAGACTTTTACAAATAAATTCACTCCCTATCGTCTGTTACTGACTGCATTTGGGAATAAGGGAGGGAGGAAGGACACCGGAGACCCCCTGGGAGAACTCCAGCTCTCTACCGGGCTCTGCCCTGACCAAATTCCACATCACACACATGCCACAGTGTGTGTGTGTGTGTGTGTGTGTGTGTCTGTGTGTGTTTGTCTGAGCTGCATCCTCTGAGTAAGTTCACAGAGACCGAGAGACAGAGCAGAAGTCTGATCTTTAAACAGGAAACTGAATTAATCCAACATCACACTGATGCAGAAGTCTGACGTTCACTCCTCAGTGCTAAATTCATCCTCACTGTGCATTATTATAGGAGTTCTTATCATTTACACACAAATCCGGTTCTGAATCCCCCTCTCTTTAATTCTGTACTACAGTCTGTGATTCTGAACTTCCTGATCTTTACTTCAATCTGTTGTACAGTCTGATTAAAAGAGTATAAAAAAAGATTAAAACAAAATGAATGTTGTGGCATTGCATAAATAGTACAGTGTGTGCTTTAAATTTACCCACAAAACAGGGATGAAAATACACACATCCATACACATATGTATCTCTTTCTCTTCTCCTCCCTCTTCTCATTCTAATGTCTCTAGATTATCGGTTCAAGACGTTAATGTCTTACCTGAGCTTATCAGCCACAAAGATGACCCGGCGCTCCAGGAGCAGTGAAGCGAACACACATACCACCTGTCTCACACTCAGGCAGCTGAAAAGACTCTCAAAATCCACATGCTCCAACCTGGAATCCGTCGGCCGCCTCAGCTCCATCACCTGAGGACATGATTCATTTCTTTACACCGTATTGTAAAAACAGACCCTTATAAACAAACTACTGACGGGATTCAAACCATATGCAAATCACAGAAGTTTATGGGTTCATAGGGCAGGAAGTGAAAAGCTTGTTTATCCTGGGAATCGACTCATAATATTCTGATTACTAGAACATTAATCACTGCGCTCCTATTTTCCCACAGATCAGGCTTTTTTCCCACAGAAATCTTACTCTTGATCCCCAGGTAACCGGAACAAATTAAATTAAAATATACATCCAGAACCTGGATCACATTACACTGTCCATGTGACAGTTTATTTATTCAGTCATATATACAGTCAGATATATACTATAATCTGACCTCGTTGCCTGCACCGGGCAGGAAGGTTTTGACTTTGATGGTTTTTCCGGGAGCTGGAAACGGAGATTCCATCAGACTCCTCATGAAAGGGTAGACCAGAGCTGCAGAGATTCCTCTCCTCCTCTCCACTTCATCAAGGATCTGGAAAAGAAAACAATCTCAGATAATATATTGTAGCTTAAATTTCCTTTTAATCTTTCATTTTTAAATCCATATCCTTTTTCTACACTGGACTTATTCTGCTTTGATCAGTTTTTCAATTCTTACTGGATTTCGTCAACAGCCCTTAAATTATTTAGAACAGCCTAAAAAAAGTGCAAAACACATTTGATACACATGAAATAATTCACTTGAATAATGAGTGGAAGTACTGACGAATCATATGGCTAGAGTAAAAATAAATTGTTAATATCAGAGTCTAACCTGCAACCTGCCAGTATTTTGAACTGTAATGTGTAAGTGTGCACACAACTACCCTATATGGATAAAAAAGCTGAAGGTCACTTTAATATACAGAAGTGTATTCATTGTATTCATTGTGTGTTGTGTTTATGCATGGTTCTCCAGTTTCCTCCCACAGTCCAAAACATGTACATTAGGTTGATTGGTGACTCTAAATTGCCCATAGGAGTAAATGTGAGTTTAAATGGTTGATCGTCTATGTGTGGCCCTGCGACTGGCGACCTGTCCAGGGTGTACCCTTGCCCCTCATGGGATAGGCTCCAGCACACCCCCTAGATATAAAAGATGAATAAACCAATCTTTCTCTTACAGACTGTTTTATTATAGACTCAAAATAAATCA
Source organism: Sisor rabdophorus (assembly GCA_026260075.1). Classification (NCBI taxonomy): domain Eukaryota; kingdom Metazoa; phylum Chordata; class Actinopteri; order Siluriformes; family Sisoridae; genus Sisor; species Sisor rabdophorus. Next base: position 7,707 of record JAOTQW010090366.1, on the reverse strand, counting down.
GGTTTTGTTACTCCTGAAAACTGGACCAGGATCAAATATCTGTGTTCCTGTGTTACCTTCAGTGGTTTCACCTTCTTTGTGAGTCGTCTTGTTAATAATGCCCTTCGGGTAACAGCTTTCATAGTGAATTAAGTTTCAACTCGCAGAGATTTTTATTATTTTAAGCTCTAGGGAATCAGACATGCTAATCGTCAAAATCTCGGTATTGGCCTGTTCCCCTGATTCACTGGTACGCTGGGTACTCCTGAGCTCCAGGAGTGTGTGATTGTGATAGACTGATAAGGTGCAGATGTATCTGGTTTATACTCAGGTAGGGGGCACGTTGGTCGTGTGTGGTGTAATAATAATAATGAATTGTTGTGATGTTTCTAAAGATACATTACTTTAGAAACTGTAATTAACTGCAATGAAAGGATCTCTAATAATTGCCTTTTCACCATAAGTATCGACACCTTAACTATAACCTCAGTAAATTTGTGTGTGTGTGTGATGATATCAGTTTGAGAGATTTTTATAGTACTTTTGTCAGTATCCTTCATTTATTACTTCCATACTGTGTCATTTAAACTTTTCATACGGGAATGATGAAGCACTCGCGGTTACATATTCGGGAATCTGTGTGAACTTCTGCTGATTGATGTCCTAAATAAACCGTTTATATGAACAAATCTGTGTTTACATGTAATGCAATCAAAGCGAGTGGTGTGTGAGTCAGGTCAGTGTGTTAAGTTTGTGTGATTATTACACAAAGCAGTGAGAGGAGTGGGTGATTGATGGAGAAACTGTTCACAGGTAAAGGAGTGACAAGTTCATGCGCAGGTCTGAGCTTACCTTAGAGAACAAGTTGAAACATCCCAATCTGCTGATGACGCAATACACCTCTGGGAGACGCTGTCCTTTCCCACTTGGCTGCAAAAGAAAAACAGGTGACTCAGCACCGAGCGTGTAACAACACAAGCATTTACACTCGTTTACACACTTACAGCCAGGTTTAAGACTCAGATACACAAACAGTTTTAGGGTTTTACACACACTTTTTCAGTCAAGGGTTTAATAAAGAGTTAAAAGAGTTTTGGAACATCTGGAGGATTGACGGACACTGAGAATTGGTGGACGTTGTCGTCTTCTCGCTCTCATCTGTCCACTCGTCCACTGATGCTAGAGTGTCTGGAGTCCTCATATCTGTGCTACCTTCTGGCTATCTTTTTTTGTGATGATGTCATAGAGAGTGTTGCAGAGTTGCGTTCCTGAAAAATGTAACTGCATTTGCACAAAGCACTGGAGTTAATGAGGCAGAACATTTTTTGGAATAAAATTTCTGTTATGTCTAAAAACAAACACAATGAATGGATTTATCTCGTAAACAGGCGTTGATCTTTCATACAGAGATCAATATATACAGGCTTTTCTTTGTTTGCTAAAAATCTGCAGACATATTTCCCTCCTTTTAAACCTCAACATTACACATGGGGGAAAAAAGCGGTTAAAGATGATTATCTGTCACATTTTATTTTCAGTACATTGAAATGTATATTTTAATATATTTCAGTTTACAGGGTTGGGGTCATAGTGCAGGGTCAGTTATGATACTAGTCCCCTGCAGCAGAAAGGGTTCCGGGTCTCGGGGACCCAACAGTGAACACTGTTTCCTGATCATCAGCCAGTAATTGTCACTGCACTATTGGTAGAACAGACAAGGTTGTATTACTACTTTTTTGTCGTACACCGCCTCAGAATCAGCTATCTGTCTATCCTTTTTTCTATCCATCTGTCCGTCTTTTTTTGTCCATCCGTCTGTCTATCTATTTGTTCTTACGTCTGGTCATCCGTCTGTCTATCTGTCTGTCTATCCGTCTGTCTGTCTATCTGTAAATAAGAAGTCATAAATATAAAAACATTCAGGTATATTAATGCCCTTTTGTTCCTATGATATGTTTTGTCCTACATGTTAATTAAATTTTTGAAGATTTTTAAATAATGTTTTGAGAGAAACAATGAGCGGGTGAGAAACCGGTACTCACTTTTACAGCTTGTGTTGTAAACTATGTGTATGACATCAATTAGCTAACGCATCTGTTCAGGGATGTTTGAGGAAAATTAATTCCGCCTCAAAAGGTGTTGACCTTTATCCCAGAATGTCCTCAAAAACCAGGTGCATTCCCACAGTCCTGTACCGTGTGTAATCTTTTATAAAGCAATTTGTGCATGCACACACACATACACACACACACACAATTCTTTGTCACACATTTCCATATTAGGCATGCATTTCTGCATTTCTACCCTGCAGGCTTTTCAGAAATAAATAGTTAAGTGGAGAATGTGGAGCTGAGACCATGGAATGTTCTCCTCAACACCCCCCACTCATGATCCGGTCTCTGAACTTCCTTTTACCAAGTACAAAAAAAAAACCAAAACAAAACAAAACAAAGCACACACACACACACACACACATACTGGTTCAGTAGCACTTACATCTAAACGATTCCCAGAACAAGAAACGTGTAGCACATTAAACCCACCAAAGAAAAACTCACACACCGAGTTTACTGATCCACCATGTAAACACTCGGACGTCTGACGTTTTATCACACTTGTGTATTAAATCAAGTACATTTATATCAGAGCTTAATTTATTAACACATGGCAACCAAAAGCTTCTCAACTGGCATGTGCAATTCACATTGAAATAGATCCTCTCTCACTTTGTCTGTTTCTCGCTGTCTTTCTCTCTCTCTCTCGCTGTCTGTCTGTCTCTCTCTTACTCTGTCTTGCTGTCTGTCTCTCTCTCTTGCTGTCTCTCTTTTTTCTCCCACCCTGTCTCTCTTCTGCTCTCTGTTTTTTTGTCCCCTCTTGAGGAAATGCCATTAGACAAAGTAAAGATATTTATGAGCATCTGCTCCTTTTTAAAGAGAAAGATAAAGGAGTAAGATACAGAGTGAGCTCTTATTGAAGTGGCTATGAAGAACTCATTTTAACTTACTCTGTAATTATCGTGGTTGTGGTAGCAAATCCCCCAAACACACACACACACTCACACCCACCATATAGAAGCAATAAAAGTATAATGGATTGTGACGGGTCGAGCTTACCAGGAGCCGCCGGCAGTATCCAAAACGCCGGCTTCCATCTTCTCCTGTCAGCATGAATGAGAAGGTCTCACTACACATAACACACACACACACAGACACACAAAAAAGGGGGTTTTGTGTATATTTTTATGACACTAAACCTTATAACTATTATAAATAAGTGCTTTTACATAAGGCAAGAAGTTATGCAAATAAGAAATGTCTCCATGTCCTCCTCTCATCCCTGAATGTGTAACAAGAAACAGCCTGTTTAGAGCTGCTGTGGGTCAAAAGGTCAAGACTAAGTGACAGAGTGTGTCATGGGAATGGGAGGAGCTTAGGTTTTCTCAGCTGTCAATCATAATGATTTAGAGAGCACTATTGGCTGACTATCCTGTAACGCATCTTAAGTGGATCTGGACTTGATAATTGTCATGATACAGAGTTATAATCTGGTCAGGACTAAATTTATTTTTAAATAAAAACACACACAATAGGTCACATACAAGTAGGCAGAGATCAGTAAAATTATTATGTGTGACTCTCACATTACTTATTTAATTTTAATAAATTTATGTTAAGCTTCTTAATTGAGTCAGATTAATCGAACTGAACATGAACGGCATTTAATCTGAGGTGATTAGTGACCTGCTGTACTCAGACACGGGACTCCAGTCTTTAGCATCAGGAAAGCAGAACTGTGGGATGGCTTTTAGACGCTGCTCAGCTTCTCGCATCTGTTTGGTGAGTCTCTCCAGCTGAAAATAAGAAAATAAGTGAAATAATAAGATAAAACCAAAAAAAATAAAAACTTCATGCATATGCAAATCACCATGAGTCACTGAACTGAGAGTTTATTATGAGCAGATATTTTTAGCTCTCAATGCTATGTGAAATAAGTTCAACACAATCATCTCCCTCAAACCACCGTCCCCCCCCGTTTTTCATTTCAAGATGACGACATCATCAGAATTGACCCTTTGGGTTGGCAGCCAACATATTTCCAGTTTTTCAGAGGGAAAAAGTCGCTAAACCACGGCTTATTTTGGGGGATTCGGTTTCCAGGACACCATGATGTGGTGTTAATACTAACATTAATAAACTCTATACTCGCTCACCTCACTGTAAAAATCAGGTTTAACATCCTGAATCACAACATTATCAATACATTTTAATTAAGGAAGGTCGTTCTATTTGTAAAATGCAAATACTTCACTATAACAGAATTAACTTATGATATATAGACATACAATTGTTCATTCATTCATTTATCCTCTATACCCGCTTATTCCCAAACTTGGGGTCACAGGGGATCTGCTGGAGCCTATTCCAGCGCACATAGGGAGAAAGATACATACACACAACCACACACACTCACTCCTATAGGCAATTTAAAGTCATCAATCAACCTAATGCACATGTTTTTGGACTGTGGGAGGAAACTGGAGTACCCGGAGAAAACCCACACAAGCACGGGAGAGCATGCAAACTCCGCACAGAAAGACCGCATTCACGGGATCCCAACCCAGGACCTTCGGGTTGTGGGACGACCGTGCTAAACACTGAGCCACTGCGCCGCCCTGTACAATTGTTGAGTACCCAAAACATTTTGCTAAAAAAAAACCCAGATGAAAGCATGATGTTATAAGAACACACACCTACAGACAGCAGCTGGTCAATATTTTCTCAGTTGCGCTCTCATTTGGTTAGTTAGAGATTGTTTCCTTAAGTGACATGGCAGTAGCTGACATGCCTGTAATAAAGGCATTATAGCAGGTTTACATATATTCACCTATAGCACATTCCTTATAGCATCTTATAGTCATTTTTAATCAGAATTCAACCCTACTGTGAGGTAAGGGTAGTCAGGGTGTGTCTTAGATGCTGACGTAACCATTACAACTTGTCTTTACAGTGTATAAAATTGCACAAATTGTAAGCATGTGTTAAGATCAGACTGCAGACTGTATTAGACGTCTGACGTGGAACTCATCACAGTGAACCAGCACCAAACCACCCCTCAGCACCCTGCAGACCTCAGTGTTCTCTACTTGAAATGTTACCTTAGGGAACTGGTAGGTGACCTCCGGTGTGTATGAATTCTTAGTGGGCTTTTTCTTTAGCGAAACCACCACAAAGTATTCAAACAGTTCGCGTTCCTGCCACTCGATGAGCTGCAGCTCTAGGGTGCGATAACTCGGAGCCTGGCGGAGGATTGACTGTAGCTTCAGGAGTCTCTGAGTGTGAGCTGAGGAACAGGAACACATACCATACAAACATGTATACAGTCCATACGATTTTTCCCTGAGGTTTAAAAATATAATGGTGCCAGATGAAGTATCAAAGTTCTCATAGATAAGAATTTGGAATTATATCTCTAAGTCGCCCTGCCGAAAGCTGTATATGTAAAGAAACAAATATTTACCTTGTGTTCAGACTAAGAAACATAAACTTTAGGTGACTTAACTAAACCAATTGTTGACCTGCCTAAAAAATAGCAATGTCATCAAATGCACATCTTTAAAACGTGTTCATATGCTAATGCCTCATTTTCCAGCAAAAATTAGTGTGAGATTGTAAATCTTTTCCACTGCATGGGTTATGCTGCTGCAATTAACACTCAACCCCACACATTTACTGCAATTATACATCTAAACACATCACACAATACATAGAAATGTATTAAAGTTGCCATAAATTCAGTAAGGGGATGGTGGTGTGTATTCAGCACCGGACTTTGCATTACCCACCCAGCGATAAACTTCCTGATGGACACGTGTTTCTGCTCATCTGCTGGCCATTCGTTAACTGATTAACCTGCCACAGTCATGTGATGTTCTGTGTATTTAAGCATTTACTGAAAAACAATATCGGTCAGTAAAACTGCCTTTTATGCTGCAATATTTCAAAAAATTATTTAAATGTATTTAGAGGTAACAATCCGGTTCTTAGTGTTTTTTTAATTGTCAGATTATTTCCATTTATTGGTGTCTATTCAGTTTGCTCTGCTGGAAGAAAAAAAACACTGTGTCCACTGTGGGAAGAAGAACCTAAACTCAACTACTACACTTACAGATAAGCTGAAATATGACTTTAACTTTTAAATATGCATTACCATGACTGTCTACATCATGTTTACATAAGAAAATAAATCGACCCGATAGATTTCTCAATACTTCTGTACAACTGTTTTCCGCATGTAGATACAAATAAAAAACAGCCGCTGTATCTTGATAAAAAAAAACCCAATCAATGGTTCAATGCTTGTTCGTCTATGTGTGGCCCTGCGATTGACTGGAGACCTGCCTTTCGCCATACGTGAGCTGGGATAGGCTTCAGCTAACCCTGTGACTCAGAGTTAGGGAATAAGCACGTATAGTACTGTGCTAAACTCTCACCTTTAAACCTGTCATCAGAATCACTCTCACTCTCACTGTTATCATCTGCAAACAAAAAAAATGTCAAGGTCAATTTGCTCAAATTGCACAGACTGAGTACTGACCCATGAGGCACAGCACAATTTTTAAAAAAGTCAAAATATCAATACAATCTATAAGGAAGTCGCACCTCTTAGAGACGCCGTCTCGATATTGGACAATGAGAGCTTCTTCAGTCTTTTCTTCCCTCTTTTTAAACTAAAGATGGAGTTTATTCTCTGCACCACCTAAAAGGGAAGAATAATGTAATGTGTGTGCAAAGTGAGGCAGTGAAACGCTTGGGATAATCTGTTTGACGGAGTACTGAATATATCGAAGATTCCAGGCAAATGAGTGTTTTAACTACCGCTCCTTTGTCTCTGAGCATCAGACCAGATCAGAAACCAGTTCAATTACTGCTTTATACGTGTAAAATCAACAGCAGGAGGATTTCAGAATCACCAATCAACCTAATATATGTAGTTTTTCACTGTGGGATGAAAGCAAGGAACCCAGAGTAAACCCATACAAGCGTGGGGAGAACATGCAAACTCCTCAAAGTTAATTTGTCACATATAAAATTGGACATGACACGACATGCGGTAAAAGACTTTTGACCTGCTTAAAGCAAGCGGAGTAACAGTCCAGATTTAGTGTTTCAACTCTAACCGGCTACAACTAAATCTATAACAGGCTACAACAATAAAATAAAATCCACAAAAATTAAAGACCTCTGTACTTAAAAAAAAAGTGTAGTTTTACATTGCAACTTATATTAATAAGCTGTAGGTAGAAACAATATATCATCTCTACAACAAACTCTTTCCTAAAAAATACAAAATCACTAAACTTTTGTTCATTGTTCCAATCTGTTCCACATTATCCCATGACACTGCTGAGTCTTAACTTCTGACAGATCCTGATTAATTTTCTCAAACAGATTAGAACCGTGTTCACCTTTTTTTTAATAAAGACAGTGAATGTTTACACACGGTTCTTTTTTTCCTATCTTTAGACTTCCTTTATTTTAAAGAAATCCACTTTTGATCTAAACTACAAATCAGACTTATTCTAGTGTCTGTGTTAAAAGCTGTGCATTCTTTACACAGAACCTCTATCTGATTCCAGAGAATCTGATACTTTTTTTATCTCACTGTTCTTTTCGTTTTTCTATTGGTTATTTTTTTTAATGACTTTGCATGAGAAAATCCTATTTAAAA
>JAOTQW010090328.1:0-10958 GCA_026260075.1 Sisor rabdophorus | reverse complement strand
AGGGTGGGGCCCCGGTTGCGCCATACCGGGCAACGTCACAGACCTTGATATTTTTATCATCATCAAGGGGTGATTGGACCTGTTTGCCTTGGAAGAGCCTGCTTTTTTCATCTTGAAAATATATCTCAAATACCTATGTAGACCTATGTTTTTGAGCTCAAACACAAAAATTTTTGTTGACTTAATGTTTAGATTATTGCAATGCTTTTTGGCTGTTTTTTTGGCATGTCTTATAAAGGAACCTAAACTGGTCCAAATCGCAGCAGCTAAAACTCTTACCAGAACCAGAAAGTATGATCATATTAGCCCGGTTCTGACAACACTGAACAAGCTCCATATTAGATATCGAATAGACTTTAAAATCCTGTTAAGAACGTATAAAGCGCTAAATGGCTTAGTCTCTTATCCTCCTCGTAAAGTCCTCCACACCTGCTACACTCTCAAAACTCTGTTCTTCTGGTGATACCTAGAATAACAAAATCAACTGCAGATGTTCTTCTCCAGCTTTTAAAAAGCACTGTTCGGGAGACAGACACACTTGGTCAAATTAAGACTAGATTAAAAACAAACCTTTTTAACCTGGCTCACACAGAATATACACTTTATTTTATTATAATAAGGATTGTTAGGCTGCAATAATCAAATCAACTGGAACTGGAAACACCACCAATAACATATATTATGTATCCTAGCTGAACAGCACTAATAAACGTAAAAAAATGTATTTATTATATACACTATAAAATAGCTAAACTACACTAATATGTATGTTTCCTTTGTCATTTTGAGCTTAACGTTGCCACTGGCGCTGCTGATGGATCAGCACTTGGAGGCAATAAGGCACTTTCCTCAATTCAATCTTGTCTTCGAGAAAGTCATCCGGACAAGTCCAAGGGTTTTTTTTAACTGCAGCATTGCATGTCTGGTCGGAGGGGAACTGACCACTTTGACTGAGACTGATTTCTCTCATGTTTTTTTCTTCATTCTGTCATGGATGGAGTGTTAATTCCTTGTTGCCTCTGACTTGCTTAGTTGGGGACTCTTAATTTAAATATCTAATTGTTTAAAAGTGCTTAATAAATAAAGGTTACTTGACCTGAATTACCATGCAGGTTTTTTTGGTGCGTATTGGTCCCCTGGAAGTGGCCAGTGGCACACACCTTTCTTTAGGGCTTTTGTAGCACAAACTCTTTAAATTTGTGCTACAAATAATAATAACTTTCAAGCTAGCCATCAGCACTTCACCTAACAGAAAGTGAGTATCTCAAGGGTTGGTGGAAACCACAAGCTATAGAATTTGCAATTCTTCTTGTAGGATCATCATCCAAAAGCCACAAAACACGGTCACTATTATCTCAAAGACTGATTAGACAGATGTGACTATTAGAAGTCAGAGTTATAAACTTAATTTCTTTAGTTTTGAGCCGTCACCTAAAACTGACTATTTGATAAAACTAGGTGAAGTAAATATTATTCCTGCTTTTAAATTCTTTGTTTTATTTAATTTGATTAGAAAAAAATATATATGCTTTTTAAAAGACAATATTGAGCGCAAATGATTGTGTGTTTGTACGTTCTTTTTATTTCTTTTGCAATAGCTAGTTAGATTGACAAAAAATTCATGGAATAACCATAAAAAGATTAGGTTTCCATGTATAATAGGAAACAGGTTAGACATTTAAATTCATGTTTTCACTGTTTTTCTGATGCCACTAGGATGAGATTTGCACGGATGGACTGGAACAGTTATTGCTGCTTGCAGCTATTTTTCTTTAAAAGCTCAAACAATGGTCCAGCATGACACAGACATTCAAGAAAATTGCATGGTACCAAATTTAATTAGCCAGTTCTAATTCTATCTGTTGGTGTGTAATTTTATTTATAAACAGTTACTAACTTATTAATTAAATTGTTTTGCATTCTTTCGAATTTTCTTATTGCATTTAAATTGTCCAAAACCAGAATTATGATGTATTTCAAAACCCATAAGTGGTGGCTTAGTAGTGCTGGGAATTAAACTGCAAAATATCAGTTCAAAACCTTACCACTGAGCCACCACTTTCTGAAACACATTCAGGTTATTAATTTCTTAATCTCAAACCTGCATTATACAGAAATTGAATATATATCACATAGCAAGTCCCCTTCTTAGGAATCAAACATGGGACCTACTTGCTGTACACATGTATTTACACATACATAGGGACTATTTTGTGTGAAGTTTGCATGTTCTCTCCGTGCTTATATAAGTTTACCGCAAGTATAAATAATTAAATAATATCCATGCTTTATAGAAAACATGAAAACAAAGTGAATAGAGAAGTGTCAAATCTCTACTCTGCCATGTGTATATTGATCTTGAGATGTTCTGATATAGTAAATAATTTCTTCTTCCAAAACCGAAATGAATCTTTGCTTTTCTAAAACCTGATTTAATCATTTCATTTCCTGAGTCTTATATTGATCGAGGTGTTGGGACCTAAACACATTGAAAAATCTACTCTAGCAATCACCTGATGCATCTAATACATCTCACACAGCACTCTTATCTTTCCTATAGTTCACTTCCATGTCTGTCCTTCATGATATAACAGTATATCATATATTGAACAGTCAGAGCCAGCAAGTCCTTCTCTGCTGGCCTAAACACTATTAGAAGAACTCTCTACATTTAAAACCTAAATGTTAAAAAAAAAACTAACTAAATTTAGTTAGTCTTTTATTTTTCATTCTGTTGCATTTCTTTTGGCTGCACTGCTTCAAGTTTGTGTATTGCATTGGGGTGGGTGGTGGTGTAGTGGTTAGCATGGTTGCATTACAGCAAGGCAGTCCAGGGTTCAATTCCTGAGCAAGGGGTCCTTCTGTCCTTCTGTGCCAAGTTTGCATGTTCTCTCCTCTCACAGTCCAAAAACATGTACATTAGCTTGATTGGTGACTTTAAATTGCCCATTGGGCACTGTTATAGAATAGCAGCCTGTAACCCTCCTTCCTTTCACACTTAGAGAGCTGGGAAAGGCTTCAGCAGACACCAAAACCCAAAATTAGGGAATAGGCAGGCTAGAAGATGAATGAATGAATGAATGAATGAATGAATGAATGTTTTTGCCTTAGATAAATATTAATTCTGAACTGCTCCAGATGATGTATCTTCTTTAAAAATGATTTCTGGAAGCAGCTTGTTTACTCTTGGGGATTTGCTGTAGGGTATGATTGTTAAGCAATAAATTATAAAATGAAGAGACAGGTGTCATTTGAAACTTACACAGCTGTTTCTGAATTTATTAATTAGTGATATAAAGATAAATGAAATATGGAAAAATAGAGATAAGTAACAAAATAATCATTAAAATTATGAAAAATAATATTATGGCAGCAAATAGGTCTCAGTTTCGATTCTTGGGCGAAGAGTCTTTCAGTGTGGAGTCCACATGGAGTTTCTTCTGCGCTTGCAGGTATAGAAGTGGATATAAAATAAGCAGGTATAGAATATGAGTGAATGAATGAATATTCTTATATAATTTTGGATATACACTAATAGAATGACATTTTTATTTTACATTGTTAATGTACAATACATTACTCTATACGAGTCTCTTGAACATCTTTCTGACTTAGTGGTCTGGCTAATGGAAAATCAGTGATGAGGAAATATCTTAAACACAGCAGAATTTGGAAGGAACGGTGGAAACATTTGCCAGTGACTGAACTAGAGATGGAGCAATTGTCCACATGCTGCAACTTTTTAAGGGTCGACAAGTTGGGCAGTCTGATGTAACACAATTTAACAACTTCATGGTAAATATACATGATATGGAAAAAAAATTACTGGGATACCTGATCCACAAATCCATGTGGTTTTTCAAACATTCCAGATTTAGTCTCACTTTTAGTTTCCTAATGATGTGCACATTTCTGGAAATTATTTAGAGATTTGCTTATCTAGCCAAAAAATAGTGAGCTCATTGTCTAAAACTAGGTGATAGGGTTAGGGTTAGGCCTGTTGGGTTTGTTGTTCTGGAAACTTAAGTACTTTAATGGCAATCATACCACCATCATACCACCTTTAGAGCCATTGTCACGCTAGAATTGTCTTTGGGTCTCTTAATTGAGGTGAAAAAAAACAATTAATAGTTAGCACTGTAAATTTTTAAGATCATTGAAGGATTCCTCTGTTTCTGCATTCACTGCAAATTCAGAGACAATAACAAGCCATAATATTTTATTTATATTTTTATATTATGCTTTAAAAATTGGCACAGCCTTCTATTACCGCTTTATACTTCCTTTCGAAAATGAACTGGGCGCTAAGTGGTATAAAAGTCCTAAAAGGGAGACTAGACCCCCTAAAAGGCTAATGGCACAAAAGCAAACAATAAAACCAGTTCTGGTTGTAAAACCTTGTTATTTTGACACAAGACTACTGCAAATTATTGCTGGCAAGTCTACCTCTGGGCACTATATGACCTCTGAAAAATATCCAAAATGCAGCTGTGTTACTTGTTTTCAACCTTCCAAAATGTTCCCACACCATGAAACTGCACCATTCCCACTCCACTGGCTTCCTGATGCTTGTCTACAAACCAAAAAACTCACCTCAAAGTCCTTATCACCCCAACACTGCAGCAATCCTAATCCTTTAGCACTGCTCAATTGTTTCTACATCTAAAAGTTTGTGAGAAAAGCATCCTTTGTAACAAGCATGTTTTTTAGAAGTTTGGCAGAATGGCTGAGTCATACAGTCAAGTAGTACTTAAAAGCTAAATAAAAGCAAATGTGTGCTTTCCTAACTCCATTACTTTTTAAACTTATTTTTTAGGTGGATTGTATTAGTTTGAGCTCTAGTGAAACAGTACTGATCTATGGTTAATAGACAGAAGTGGGTATTTACAAATTAACTTGAGTATTTCTTTTTACTTTTAATGTATATTTAATGATGTGCACTTTTACTCCTACAGTATAAGCATAAATGTCCAAATGACGCCCATTTGAACACTAATCGAAGTCATTCGGTATAGGCGCTTTAAACGTATTTTAAAACCACATTTGACACAATATCTGAATAGTTATCTGTACACGTGCAACAGTGATGCTAATGCTAATCACTTTTAAACTATTTAACACAAAACTAAAGTAAATTATTTTTTGACACCTTAGTAAAGTTTAGAACATCCATACATAATCAAATTATGTATATTATTTTATTCCTACTTTCCTACCAGTCTTGGAGGGTAATTTTCTCTTACTTGAGCAACTACAAAGGTTGTTACTTTTACGCTTACTTGAGTCAATTACCTATACTTTTACTTAAGTAAAGATTTTGGCGATTCCATCCTCCTCTGGATATGAGCCATTGCTGAATGTCCTAAATTTAGAGCTGCAAGGTGGTAACACAAGGAATGAGACTGCAGTAAAGCAATAAAGCAGCAACAGATCTATTAAATATTTCAGTATTAATGAAAATGCCTTTTCTTCACATACAGTAGAAAAAGCAGGGCTGATTGTTTTAGACAGAACTGAAACAAGTAGCCTGCTTCTCTTTTAAGAAATTATCTGCCCTGTTCTAGAGAATGTTTATTAATATGTTTTAGATCCTGAAAGTACAAACTGTTCCAGCGCTTAGGTATTATAAAAAGGCTGACCCAGAGAGCAGCTTAGTCATTTAGCCAATAAATAGAGCTGCAATGTACCATTATTGTTTCTTATGCCTACTGGGTGGTTATAGAATGCATGCTTAAACAGAGCCTTTATGGCACAAGTAACCTCTTTAATATGTCTCATTTTTACAAAACTGAGAGCATCTCAGTCTTTAGACACATTCTTGGTATACCTATTCAATTTTTATCTGTGATTTTTCCACTAAGTTATTAAAAGATAATTGTATTTATTTAAAAGTATTTAACTGGTCATTATTCTAATAGTGTCAATGAGAAACAATTTCATTTTCATTTTTTAATTCATATGTTTTAGCCAAGAAAATTTCAATGAAAGACTATGTAATGTAAGTAGACGTGAGCGAAGAAAAACAAAATGCATTGTACTGGGCATGACAGAGAGGAAAGTCAGAAAGATCGCCAGTCCATTGCATAAAATACAATGACAAACAACCAAACATACATTCATTCCTATGGAAAATTTAGAGTCACCAATCAACCTAATGTGTTTTTGGGATGTGGGAAAAAACCGGAGGACCTCAAGTAAACCCACGCAAGAAGAATATGCAAACTCGCACAGAAAGACGTCTTGCCTGGAAATCAAACATGGGACCTTTGTGCTAGGTGACGATGCTATCCACTATGCCACTTCCCCCAGTTTTTCTGTTTTTCGATTTATTATGGATACTTGTATACCTATTATGAGACATTTTCGCGTATTACTGTATTCAATGCTTTGACCTTATATTTTGAAAGAAAAGTCAGTAAATTCTAGAATCTCATTTTACTTACTCTGTGTGAATGTGTCACATGAAAATAGGATGTTTGTGGGGGATTTCTGAATTAAACAGGGTCCCCAGATAATACTAATCCTGTGTAAATAGGACATACCGATTTATCTCTGTGAAGCAGCTTTGTTACAAATAACAAAGAACTTTATAGTAAATTTGTTTTTTTTTACACTGACAGGCACAGCTCTCTAAATATAGAGAGACATCTTTGCCATTTGCAAGAATTATATTTATCCAACTGAGTAGTTAAAGGTTAATGGTCCTGCTCAGGGGCCTAGCAGTAGCAGCTTGGCTGTGCTGGGAATTAAACCCATGATCTGTGTGACAGTGTTTATATTTATAATTACAAAAACTTCAGTGTCATCCAAATGAGGTTTCTTTCTCATACTATCTAAGGTAGATTTTCTTTGCCACAGTAGCTTCAGGTTTTGAAATAAATTAAATATACATTTCAAGTATAATATACTATCTATATATCATTAGTGGCAGGCCATTAATTTTGTACCTGGGCCTTCATTGGGGACTGATACATCTCTTTATACCTCCACTATCACGGCACAATTATAGAAACCAAAAAAATTCAAATATAATAATGTGTGCAAATCACTAAAGACATGTTTCACTTGTCAAACCTGGATGTAACAGAAGAGAAAATGCTGACAAGGTATCCTGTAAGGCTAATTTAAAATTAACAATTAACCTTTCTTCAATTACCTCACGCGAGGGCAGGGAGAACCTGAAAACTCTGCACAGAAATACCACAAATCAAACCCAGGACCTCCTTGTTGTGAGGCAACTGTGCTGAATTCTACGCAATCACGTCTTACAACAAGAAGGTCCTGTGTTTGATTCCCAGGCATAGGGTGTTTCTGTGTGGAGTTTGCATGTTCACCCTGCGTTTGTGTGGGTTTCCTCTGGGCACTCCAGTTTCATCCCACAGTCCAAAAACATGTACATTTGGTTGATTGGTGACTTTAAATTGCCCATAGGAGTGAATGTGAGTGGGTGGTTGTCTGTATGTGTCCCTGCGATGGACCGGCGACCTGTCCAGGGTGTACCCTCTGCCTTTTGCCCTATGTGTTTCAGGATAGGATTCAGCAGACCCCTGTGACCCTGAATTGGGGAATAAGTGGGTATAGAAGATAAATAATAAATCTATTGTTCAGCATTCCTACATCTTAACCACTTAGCTATAGGTTCCCTTTTATTTCACTTTACTCTCTATTCTTTCAATATTGTTGTTTATACCATTTAATTGCAGTTTTTCCATTATTACTAACAATAAACAAATTTCATTAATAAGATGGTTGACAGATATGGTCAAGTTTCAGATTTTTTAAATTGATTTGCATTTAACCAATTATTATTTAAATTTAAGCAAGGCAAGTTTATTTATATAACACATTTTACACAGTGGTGATTCAAATGCTTTACAAAAGAAAATCTGAGAAATTTCAATAAAAACAAATTTAAAATAAGTGGAAATAGTTGAGATAATAAGCATGACTAAACATTTCTAATAAGCAATAATATACTCTGTTGGGACCCTGATGGCCCTTATCTCTCAACTGGTTATTTGTTTAAGTGAATCTGGTAAAGGGGGACTGCCAAATTTCAGAAATGTAAATGTACTACAAATATACACAATCATGTTGGCGCTCCACAGTGAGTATTACTCCAAACTGTATTATTGCTATCTTGGGGTGAAAATAAAATCAAGGAGTTAATTACATAGCTAATCACTGAAGCCCCCTAAAGGGATTAGAAACCTGGACTACAAATCTCCTTTCAAATGAAAACCCAATAACTGCTGAATGAAGAGCAGAGGAGAAAATTCTACTCTTCTTCATGCAGTTGTTAGCTTTAAAAAGGTCAAAAGTACAAACCCACACACATATAAATATAGACATTATATTATATATAATTCGCTTATTGTCGTTGAAAAATAATTCTTGTAATTAAAGAAATTTTGAATGAATGTGAGACAGATGAAAGGTAATTTCATAAATAGCTGTTTTTATTTAAATCTTGGGCAGATTATATAATATATGTATATATAATTATAAATACAATTCATGCTATAGAATCCCAATTGAATTTATTTCTGTGCCAGGTTCTGTCATTACAAAAACTGTAATAGTTCAAAATGGTCAATACTTTTGCAAGGCATTATTAACTGCTCAATTTTATACTATTTAATTATGTCTCTTTAAGCAATTTACTTTATCATAGTGATTGAGCACAGCAGTCCATTGATGGCAATCTCAGAAAAATATAGATTGCTAGTCAAATGATTGCTAGTCAAAGTAATAACTTTAATTAAAGATTTTTTGGAATGCTTCATCAAAAGTCTTCCCGTATGTCCATGTCAAATGACCAAAGCAAAGCAATTTGAATTAATTATTACTGAATAACTATAATAAACAATGACATTGCCTGACAATATGGCCACTCTGGAGAAGCCTATACCTTTTGAAATTATAATCAATTGTTGAGTGAACATAATATTTCCAAAAATACCCTGGATTTTTAATAGTATTGTTTAAAAGCTGGCTTTTTAATCTTTTAAGTGCTTTGCTATGGTCATTTTGATTAAGCACAATGCAGCTAGGATGAGATCAGGTACTGGAAATCACCTGGCCCCCATGAGGTGTAGAGGGAGGAAACCCACTTGCAGTGTAAGTTGCCACATGGTGTGCATATAGTAATGTGTGCGAATCACGTTAAATAGCTCTGGAGCCAAATTTTTAACGAATAACTAAGTGGAAGTGGAGGAACCCCTTAACCCCTGCTTGTGCAAATTCCAGGCAATAGTAAACAGTGCTTAGAGTTCCATCATCCTATGGTGGGAGAAATGGATAAAGGAGTGGAGGTAGACCTCGACACACTTCAAGGATACTACCGAATCTTCATGTCCAGCATGTTATATACATGCCGATTACATTACAAGACAGAGGCTGAGAGTAGTGTCAACATTGCTTTAAGTTATGATTTCAGCCAATATAAATAGCCATAATTTTTTCTCATTTGGACAGTTTACAGGTCACAACTGTCACTGGAGCACAAGTAGATAAGCAAAGTGGGCAGGGGCAGACACCGACTACACTGTAAGAAAAATAGACCAATGGCTGGTGATCGATATACAGTGAGATTTATGATACAGTCATGTCAAGTACCAGAACTGAGGATCCTAATGGAGATGGATAAGACATGTGCCATGCATGTCAACCCTAAGCCAGAACTCTTACATCACTACAGTGATCAATGGTAATGTGTTAGAAAGTGAATTTCGTTTTAATGCAGCCAACATAGTGAGATGAATAATTATCCTGAAAGTTCTGCCCTTTGTATGTTAGCTTCAACTTGCATATCATACTCTTAATAGATTAGTTCTTACCACTGGCATATAAATAATAAAATTTGTAAGACATTTTTTTGCACCATAATACTAGCAGAATACTGTAATTAAGTAGATTTTTTGCTGGCGCCTGGTGTGGTCGGTTGGGGCGCCGGCACCTACATGGGAAAATTGCAGTGTGACCCGGGTTTAACTCCTGGCGCATATCCGTTTTAGTCCTGCTCCTCACAATCTTAGCCCTCTGTCCAATTAATAAAGACAACCCCCCCCCATTAAATGTGGATTTTTATGGTAATAGTACTTTACTTCACTTTTTTTACTTCACCTGTCTTGTTCTTTTATCTTTAATATTTTGGTGGCACCAAAAATATCCATATTGTTTCTTTAAATTGCATGATTTGCCTGCTTATTTCAAACAATCAATCTACTTTTGTTATTGTGTGTGCGTCTATTACAACCTATAATTGGTGTTTTCCTGGATATCATGTACCATAAAAATAGTTTATAAAGCTACAGCGAACGGGGAAGTCAGGCAGAAGGACAAAATTGCCAAAGGCGTTAAGGCAGGGGGGTTAACAATGTTAACAAGACTGAGAACCGAGACGTTTCTAATCACTGATCACCATATATAAGGTAAATATTTAAAATATTTGCCAAATACACTGTAAATTTTGTCTACCTACAAACACATATGTTCATATCACCTTAGGGTGAATAATTTTTTTTATTGGAAAAAATAGAAGGTCCTGGGTTCAAATCCCAGGCAAGGGTCTTTCTGTGTGGAGTTTGCATGTTCTTTTTGCACTTGTGTGGGTTTCCTCCGGGTACTCAGATTTCTTCCCACAGTCCAAAAACATGTGCATTAGGTTGATTTATGATTCTAAAAATTGCCCATAGGAGTGAGTGTGATTATGTGTGTATGTGTGTGTAGCCCTGCAATAAACTCGCGACCTGTCCAGCCTTTCGCTCTATGTGCGCTGGGATAGGCTCGAAATCCGAAATCTAAATTCGAAATCTGTAAAGTAAACCCAAAGTAGACTTATGTTTACATTATAATATTTTCATGCATGTACTTACAATTTTTTTCCAGGAATGGAATTTCATTTTCATTTCATCTTCTTACCCGCTTATTCCCGAATCCGGGGTCACGGGGGTCTG
>JAOTQW010090297.1:0-10961 GCA_026260075.1 Sisor rabdophorus | reverse complement strand
GTGTGTGTGTCTGTGGCCCTGCGATGGACTGGCAACCTGTCCAGGGTGTACCCCCACCTCTCGCCATATGTGCGCTGGGATAGGCTCCAGCAGACCCCCCGGATACGGGAATGAACGGGTAAAGAAGATGAATGAATGAATGAAAGAATTTTATAGACACAATCTGCGCGGCACGGTGGCATAGTGGTTAGCACAGTTGCTTCACAACAAGAAGGTCCTGGGTTTAAATCCCAGGCATGGGGTTTTTCTGTGCAGAGTTTGCATGTTCTCCTCGTGCTTGCGTGGGTTTCCTCCCACAGTCCAATGTACCTTAGGTTGATTGGTGTCTCTAAATTGCCAACAGGAGTGAATGTGAGTGTGTGGTTGTGCGTATGTGGCCCTACACCATGTCCAGGGTGTACCCACTGCGTTTTGCCCTATGTGCGCTAGGATGAACCCAAGTTCGGGAATAAGCAGGTATAGAAGATGACTGAATGAATTAATGTACAATCTGTAATTGCAGCAGAGCCTAAAGTTAGTTTCATATAAAAAATTAATTAAAAAAATTTAATTGCCACAGTTTCCAAGTAACACTGGTAGTACATGTGTATATATAATATGTATTTGTGAGGGTATAATTGGGGTATAACTGAGTAAAACTATAATCTTCTACTTAATAGTAGAAATGAAAAATAGCTTTAACAGCACTGTGAAATTTTTTTCATGTATCCCAGTTTTTTAAGTTGAGATACATCACTCTTGGTTCAAAAGGAGTAAGGTACTTACTAAATGTCCCAACAGTCCCAGACTGGTGGTGTTGGGGGTAAAACCTTTGTAAAACCTAAGCCATCTGAGCCACCAGTATCTAAATAATATAGTATGAGAGGGATTATCTGTAAAATAGAGATCGATGTTAAATATGGTGAAAACAAGAGTAGTGATAGTATGTAAGTATGTAAGATGTAAAATGATGTCTATAAAAGAGTTTGTTGAGAAGAGTGTAGAAGGAAAGGCATGTGAATAAATTCCTATAGAGGTTGTTGAACACACCTCTAAACATTAAATGTTTGGCATAATGTAATATTTTAGCCTATTTTATTTCCCTCGGTTAGACCTGGAGTTCTAAAAGAGCCCAAGATCATGGCAGGGATTTGGCTCTGCATCTTCTACCTCACCTCCATAATTCTAGCCCGTCAGGTAGGGCTTGTGGTTCATTTAAAAAGATGTGTTGAAATTATATAAGCATTTTATTACTGTGCAAAACATGCTGTCTGTGTATTTCTATTAGGATGAGCTGGCAAGTCGAGTCGAGTTTCTTCTTGAGAAGTGCTTTGAGAAAGAACGTGAGGAAATGGAGATGACTGAAAATGTTAACAAACTCCTTCTGGAAAATCTCTTGCCTTGTCATGTTACAAACTTTTTTATTGGTAAAAATGTTCCAAACCAGGTACTACAAGTGTATAATTTGATATATAAAATTCTTGCAAGTACAGTTTGTAGCTACAAACAGCAATAAAACTAAGTATGTGTGTGTTTTTAGGACTTGTACAGTCAGTTGTGTGAAGCTGTGTGCGTGATGTTTGCCTCTGTTCCTGAGTTTAAGGAATTCTATACAGAGAGCAGCGTAAATGGGGACGGCTTGGAGTGTCTAAGATTCCTTAATGAAATCATTACAGACTTTGATGAGGTATTATTTTATAATCTCACTATATTGTTACACATAGATGATTATTGGTTTTGAATCTACATATGGATTCCTGTAAAGCATGCCTTGTGACAGTGGATCCATCCAAATGGCATTTGGATGCCATACTATACATGCGAGACAAGTTATTATGTCCAAATACCAAATAAGTATGTGAATTACAGTACGAGTTCCGAGATGATCTACTACTCTTGTCCAGACTTTAAAGTTTGCATATGATGGACACTTTGCTATTCCATAATCCAACAGGAGAGACAACTTGTCTTATGTGAAAGGCAATGGGGCATTAATTCAGTGTTTCAAACTTGAATGTTAAATATCGCTTTATTCAGCTACAACCGTATGTAGTAGTAAGATCAGACCCTTAATGTCAAGTAAGGAGTTCTGGGGTGCAGTCAACATTCCAGTTCATCCCAAAGGTGTTTAGTGGTGGTAAGTTCAGGACTTTGTGCAGAGTCTCTTAGTTTCAGTGAATGAATAATGTAATGCTACAACATACAAAAACATTCTAGACAACTGTGTGCTTCCATATTTGTTGCAACAGTTTGGAGAAGAACCACATATGGATCTGATGGTCAGGTGGCCACAAACTTTTGGCAATATAATGTAATATGCCGATGCCAAAGCCAACTTTCAAATTCATTTCTCCTTGCTTTTAATTAATAGGTTCTGACCTAGCTTCTTTTCTCTTTTCAGCTTCTTAGCAAGCCCAAATTCAATGTCGTTGAAAAAATTAAAACTATTGGCACAACATACATGGCGGCCGCTGGACTAACTAATCCCACCACTGGAAAGGAGCGAAGAGTAAGTAAGCAAACATCAGTTGATAAAACAGAGTTCTTCTGTTGAGTAACTTTACTTGAAGTAAATGTCATGTTATTTATTTGTCACATTTGTTTGCAATGGTTGGAATGTGGTATGCAGCTATTTTTAAATCCAGCATGGGTGTGGTGACAACATGGGTTTACAAAAGATGTATTAAACCAAGCAGACTGTTTAGGATTTTGATCAATGGAACTTTAGACTATCAACAGAAAATGTAAAAAGTTTTTGATTACTGGTATTTTTCACTAAGGTTTCCCTACTGCAGTCTTACACACAACTTAGTAAAGGTGATAAGTGATATTGATAGCATCTTATTTTAATTATGTCACTGTGAACTAAAATGGAGGAATTATATCACAAACTAATATAGTTATCTAAGAAGTTAAAATAAGTTACTTGATAGCCTTTAGGAGTAAGGACAGCAACTTCCCTCTCCAGCAGAGTTACAAAAGCTGCATTTCTTTCTATTTTACATATATGGGCAATTTAATTTTAATGTAAGTAACTATAAAATCTTACTTTTACTATTTTTTGTGTATTTTATATTGGCATCATAACTGAATGAATAATTTGCACATTCAGATCAATTTTAAAAAACAAAAACTTGATTTAAAAAAATGCAGCCAAAGATGTGTAGTAGTTACCAAATATCAGACTGCTCATTTCAATGAACACAATCCAACAATTTGATAAAATATTTATATATAACATTCAGTGTTGCTTTGTAACTTTACCTTACTTAATCTGATTATTACATGGTTGATTGCTGTATATAAAGCAAATGAAAATTACCTTAAACACACAGCTCTGTGCTTCTTTCATATTTAGATGCACAGCTGGAAATCGACTCCACCTATTGGTGGAACTGTGCATAACCATTTATTCATTCATTCATTCATTCATTTATTCATTTGTCTTCTGAACCCGCTTATTCTCTAATTTGGTGTCACAGGGGTCTGCTGGAGCAGTGCATAATGCATTTCAGAAATTTTCTGTAGTAATTTTGTTGGAATTGTACTTAAGTAAAGGTTTTGTATACTCCTTGCACCTCTACCTAAACAGAAATCAATGGAGCTTAGAAAATTATGTTTCTGTTCCTGTTTTCTGCAGGACAGCGACGCTTGCAAACATAATGTTCGGTGTATGGTGGACTTTGCCATGGCGTTGATAGGAAGACTGGAGAACATCAACAGACACTCTTTTAACAACTTCAAACTCAGGATAGGTAAAGAATTAATGTGCATAAAGCTGTAATTATCTGGATGGACTGTAAAATTCATTCAATTTACTAGAGTCTATCAACAACATGTATCAACAGCCACCCTTCAAATAGCTTTTCACCAATTTTAACTATATTAACTATATTTAATTATTAAATATATTTTAAAAATATTTAAATGCCGAGAAGTAATTCGTATTTTATTTTGGTCATTATTTAATAGTAACAGTACCTGTATTTGTACAGAACTGGTTTGTTGCACATGTGGACTGAATGCAATCCTTGTTTTACTTTAATAATTATGAATAAAAACACTGAGAATCTTAAGTGTTTTTTGCCCCATCTGTCGTGTCTGTTAACACAGCAGACCGAATTTTACTCAATATAATTGTGCAGTGTTAGGGTAATCTAAAAACTGTAGACCCACCGTGACCCCGAGTTCGGGAATAAGCGGATAAGAAGATGAATAAATAAATGAATGTAGATGAGTTAATCAGATATTTAAACCCTTTTTATAATATCCTGTATAAGCAAAAGTAAATTTTATAACATGGTGGTAGTATACATTAAGATTAATTTTCATTATCAACAAAGAGCTAATTTTGTTGCATGTATTTTTTTATTTTAATTTCTCACCTTAAATTTGTTTGTCAATTTAGGAATAAACCATGGGCCTGTCATTGCTGGGGTGATAGGAGCTCATAAGCCTCAGTATGACATCTGGGGCAATGCCGTGAATGTAGCTAGCAGAATGGACAGCACTGGTGTGCTGAATAAAATACAGGTGAAAAATAGATATCTATCAAATGATTAAAACTGTTAAATAGAGTGTATTTATTATTATTTGTTTAAAAAGTAACCCTTTATTATTTCACAAGGTAGTAGTTGGATGTCTAAATACAGTATACAATAATATTGTAGAAACCTATTAAAGTACTAATTTGATGATAGCGGAACCTTGGTCCAGTTTTAAACAATAATAACCATGTGATATTATTTATTCATTCTTCTACATCCGTTTATTCCTTAATTTGTGGTTATGCTGGTCTGCTTAGCTTAGGGAAGCTTATTCCAGCTCTCTGAAAAAGAGCTCTCTTAATGTACTAATTGAACTGTCTTGGTGTACCCCTCCAGCCTTTCGTTTTCCATCAGACCCCCATGACCCCCAATTATGGTATAGAAGATTAATAAATTAATGAAGGGCGGTGTAGTGGCATAGTGGTTAGCACAGTCGCTCCACAGCAAGAAAGTCCCAAATATGAGTCCTGAGAAGATCTTTCTGTGCCCTTGCTCATGTGGGTCCAAAAACCAAAAACAGGCTCAATAGGAGATATATATATATAGCCATACTCTTTTACTATGACACATTTTATCTTACTCTTAAACAGCAAATCTTGATTAAACTATTCTATACTGTTGTGTGTTTAAATTAAAGCCAAAATGTATTATGTACTTTAATTAGTTCCAGTAGTTTAACTCTGAACATTTTGTCTGCTGCCTCTTTTAGGCGACTGAAGAAACTGCGCTGGTGGCTGAGAGCATGGGCTTCTCTGTGACTAAAAGAGGCATAGTGAACGTGAAAGGCAAAGGACAGCTTACGACTTACTTCATCAACACTGAGTCATCGCAGTCTGTACAGTCATAGCAGGAATATAGAACTTACTATACAATTATTTTTTATCAGTGCAATCTGGTTGATCATGTTTCGGTGTCACCTCTCTTATAGAGGTAGAAAAAAGACATGGATTTTAGGGGGGGGGGGGTTACAAAAAAAAACATTAATTGCATTTTACAAGGGCGACAATGGGAGGGTTGTTGGTTAAGATGATTTCAAAGACTTGCACATTTTGGTGGCCCTATATGCTTAATTGAGCCCAAATTTTCTATCCCATTCTGGGAAGAATAGGAAGGAAGAATAGGAGGTTTTAATACAGGCCTATGCTGCACTAAAATGTTTACAAGCCCTGTGTCTTAGTACGTTTATTTAATGCACTATATTATGCTTTTTTTTATATAACATTTTGTTAGATGCTCTTATTAATGTTTTTGTTTATAATATTTATTTAGTAAAGATTGTTTCCCAAAAATATTTTCTAGTTTTTATTCATAATTCAAATATATTATATATATATATTTAAGAATCACTTAATGTACATGTTTTAGAGTAAAACCCCATAAGCATAGGAAGAACATGCAAACTCCACACAGTCCCTGCCAGGAAATCAAACCCAACACCTTCCTGCTATGTGGCAATAGTACTAACTACTAAGCCACCATACTGCTTGGTACTATAGTTATCCCTTGTAGGTACATTCGTTCATTCATTCAACTCCTATACCCGCTTTTTTCCTAACTCGTGGTCACAGGGTCCGCTGAAGGCTATCCCTGTGCACATAAAGCGAGAAGCAGGGGTACACACTGAACAGGTCGCCAGAGACACACACTTACACTCACTCCTGGGGGCAATTTAGAGTCATCAGTCAACCTAATCTACAAGCAAACCCACACAAGCGCGAGGAGAACATGCAACAGAAGGATCCACACAGAAAGATCTCTTGCCTGGGAATTGAAGCTGGGACCTCTTGTTGTTAGGAGACTGTGTTAACCACTACACCACCACGCCGCCCCTTTTGATTTTGATATGGATGAACTGTGGAGTGCTTACAAGAAGAATTAAAAGAAGTACAGTAAATACAGTAGATCATTGAATCTATGTGTGCCAAGTAAATATATCAATTTACATTATTATACTTTTAAATTATACTAAAAATGTATTATAATTATTCATATAAACCAGGTCCAAATCATACCATCCAAACCAATGACTTTAAGAATAGATTTGACTAAATGTTATGTGTATTTGTAATTAGCTGAATATTTCCATCACACATGCAGAGAAGTGGACATTAACCTAAGGTGGTAAGGCAGCAACCAATAAGGCATTCATTCAATTAGAGTGACTTAGTGACATAGACGAACAACCACACACACTCACACTCAGTCCCACTGGCAATTTAGAATTACCAATCAACCTAATGTACAAGTTTTTGGACTTGGAAACAGGAGTAAACCCACACAAGCACAGGTTGCCTGGAAATTGAACCTGGGGCCTTCTTGCTGTGAGGCGACAGTGTTAACCACTACGCCACAGTGCTTCCCCAAAAATCCTAAACTTTGGATAAATAAATTTAGTAAAATAAGTAGTTTGTAAACAGAATATTAGAAAGTGGTAGCTCAGGTATTTAACACACCCAGTCACCTGTTGTTCGTCGTAAAGAACTGGGTGAATGATAATTTAAATAAAAGGATCTGATCAATTAATCAGGACTTGGGTCATCGAAAAGTTCAGCAGATGTATTTATTTATATTTTCTTATTTCCAAACCCACTAGTGGAATTTCCCCCAAAACTACCTCTGGCTCTGTCTGGCGCTACACTATCTCGTGTCTGATTGGTTGGCAGGTCTGACTTTGCTGTTGATTGGTGTTTTTTGGTGTTCATCAAATCGTTTCCTGTTTTCGTTTTTTTCCCTCTTGTGCTGAAATACCGAAGTTTGTTTAATTTAGCCCGATGTCGGTATTGGTAAGCTATTTTGTAAAATATTATGAAATATGATTTTGCTTGTTGATCATGTTGTTCACTTTGACTCAGTTCAATTTTATGACAATTACTTATGTTATAAAAACCTTAAAGATAGCACGTTTGCTACACACACGTACAGGTACTTAGGCTGACGTTGATCTGTCTACTGCTTTAGTTAGTGGCTATTTATTCTTGTTTATTTAGCTTTGATTATATATATATATATATTTATATATATATATAATAGTTTTCAACCATGTCAGCCGTCACGCAACAAAACCGGAGGCGACGCCTTTCTAAAGTTTATATACTGACGTCCGACCACAAAGTACAAGACCACCTGGATGGTACCATTCGACTACAGAGGGGGAATCTGTGCCTGGAGCAGGAGGGAGGAGAAGAGCGAAGTGGAAGAGGGGATTTTATATGGGTTAAGGTAGGGGATGCTAAATACTTCATAGTTAGTAACTTTTAAGAAAGCAGAAACCGGGTTGAGCTCGGTGTGTCTCTGACTTTTGCAGGTTATAGACAACAGCAGTATGGTGAAGCTGGATAAGCACTTATTAACTGAAATAAATGCTGATCAAGCTGGTTTGCTGGAGCCTATCACTGATCTTGACTCACGCTTCAAACTGCTCTCTAAACCTCACCGGCTTGCCAAATTGGCCAGTCTCCCCCTTGGTTCACCCGTACTAGTGCGATGTCGCCAATCAGGAGACCTGGCCGATGCTGAGCTCCGCTATCGCGGACCCTTAACACGAGGAAGTACCGCCTTGTATTTTGGGGTACAGCTTAAGGTAGATATTTATTTATGGTAAACGTTTTTTTCGTAATCAAGGGATGAATCATGACTGGAAGCAATATTCTATCATTCATTTTCTTTACCCACTTATTTCCTAACTCTGGTTCACAGGGGGTCTGTTGGAGCCTATTTCAGCGCTCATAGGGTGGAAGGCAGGGTTATACCCTGGACAGGTCACCAGTCCATTGCAGGGCCACATGTAGATGAAAAACCACCCATGCTCACACTCACATCTGTGGGCAATTCAGAGTCACCAATCTACCTAATGTACACATTTTTGGACTGTGGGAGGAAACCAGGTTACAGAGTAAACCCATGCAAGAGAGTATATGCAAACTCTCATTGCCTGGAAATCAAAACTGGGTGGCTGGGTGGGACCTCCTTGTAGAAGCAATTTCAGTTAGATTTTTATTAACAACCCTTATTTATTCCCCCTTCATCTCTCTCTCTCTCTCTCTCTCTCTCTTACTATCAATTGAATTCTATCTTTATTTTATATTTCTTTCATACTCACGCTCTCTAACTCTCTAACTCTCTCTCTGACTCTTTCTTTCCTCTTTTCATTGTTCTCTCTCTCCATCTTTCTCTAATACTCTCTCTTTCCCAGGGACTGGCAGCAGGGAGAGGAACCAGTAATGGAAGCTACAAAGGTCACCAGCTTTTTACATGTCCTGAACATTGTGCCCTGTTTGTGTCTGCCATCGATATCATAAAACTTTGCTCCACTCGAAGCAGCAGTTTGGGGGATAATGATCCTCAACTAACTGAAACCAACAGACCCAACCAGAGTTCACATCATGTTTTGAATCCAGTTAGTGTTTTAGCCCGTACAGCAGAATCGGGGCCAGCGAATACTTTCTTACCACCACTGCAAACGGGGCAGAGGGTCTACTTCACTCAAGACAAGGTTTCCCACCGGGGCACAGTGCAGTACTGCGGACAACTTCCTGGACGTACACCGTTAGAAGTAGTGTATGTAGGAGTTTTACTGGTGTGTAAAAGCTGAGTATGATTATTAAATAATTTAATATATTATTAAATAATATATACATAATATATATGTAAATCATACAATACAGTATAATTACAATATATAGCAATATAACTTATTTTAAATATATTAAAATTTAACCATGCTGAGACGATTACTTTTTGTCTTCAGGAGTAAAGGCGGTAATTGTTTAACACAAACTAATCCTTTCATTTGAATAAATCAGTTTAAAATATAATTTAAATATCAATACTAGAGATTAGATTCTAGAAACACTCTTGCGAAAAACCAAAATTAATTATTGTGTGTATTATTATTTTATTATTATTTCTGAAATAGTGTATAATTTGATTTCAAAATTTCAGATTTTCTGGAAAGTAAACAGTTTTAAACAAGGTTGTAAAATTAGTTCAGCCTTTTCTATTTACAAGAATATTAATAGAATGCACAGGAAGGATTAGGTTTGCAAAGTTTGATTAAGGTACATTTAAAGCATTTATGGCACCGCTATTCAGAGTGACTTGATCTCGTTTATATACTAAATAATTGAGGGTTTAAGGGTCAGGGGCCCAGTTTTAAGGTTTACGGTTTAAGCTTGTTAATCGCAGCAAACTTGCAACAATAATTAAATTGTGATTTTTTTTACCAACAAAATGTTTTCAGATTATTATTGTTTAATAGCATATTTTCCCCAGTCAGTTAGGCATTAGACATGGAGTGTGTGGATTACATTCCTCAGTTACTGTATCAATAGTTATTATACAAATTATATTATTGGAATTGGTATATTGACATAGGTCAGACAGTTTTGATTTAGCAGTGTATTAGTTAAAAGATAGAATCGTATACCTGCTGTAACTGATAATATTATGAATGTTACTTATTCTATGGGTGTGTGAATATATGCCTCTTTAGGATAATCCAGTGGGAAATTGGAATGGTTACTATAGCAACTACAAGCTGTGCTCTATTCCTTCCTCTGAATATGGCGTCCTTCTTCCTCTCTCCAAAGTAACTGCAGGTAATGATGTATTTAGACAGTATGTTTTAAAGCATTAACATATTCCATGCTTTTCCATTTTTTCATGAGCTTGTAATAAGAAAAAAACATTAACATTTTAAAACCAGTTAAATTGTATCTTTTCTTATATTTCCAGACACAAAATTAGAGCGCCTAACTCCAGAAATCCCTCCACTTCTTTCCTCCAAAAACACCCATCAGCCTTCTTTGCCGACCCATAGCAGACCTGTGCCACAAGCTACAACGCCTACAAACTCCAGCCACAACCCTAGACTGCTGTTAGAGCCTTCCATGCTGGCCGTGGCTAAATCAGCTTTACATTCTCCCACTTCAACAGCAAAAGTTGCATTAAAACCATCTGTCCCTATTGTTAAGCCCGCTCTCAAGCCATCTCCCGTTCCACCGACTAAGCCACAAGCCCTTCCCAGCTTACCCTCTACTGACCAATTGCATACCACAAATGGATTTCATGATCCACCATCTCCACTACTTACAGAGAAATCTGAGGAAAAATTGTTTTTAGAGGTTGGGTCCATGGTCGAGGTGAATGACCCTCCACTATTTGGAGTTATACGCTGGATTGGATACATCAGTGGAATTTCAGAACCTGTGGCAGGCATCGAACTGGTAAATTCCAGATTTATATATTACAAAGGGCATTGGTTGTACTGCATGAATTTTTCGTAATTGCCCAATAAAATAAAACAATAGAATAATAATAAAGGGCGGCGCGGTGGCGCAGTGTTTAGCACCGTGGCCTCACAACAAGAAGGTCCTGGGTTAGAATCCTGGGCTTGGGGTCTTTCTGTGTGGAGTTTGCATGTTCTCCCCGCGCTTG
>JAOTQW010090249.1:0-10968 GCA_026260075.1 Sisor rabdophorus | reverse complement strand
GTGTGACCCTGCGATGGATTGGCGACCTGTCCAGGGTGTACCCCCTGCCTCTCGCGCTATGTGCACTGGGATAGGCTCCAGCATTCAGCATTCCGGATTCGGGAATAAGCGGGTAAAGAAGATGAATTAATGAATGAATCTTCTATACACGCTTAGCTTCATGAAGGTCTTCTGGATCCTATCCCAACTCTCAGGAAGGAGACATCCTAGACAATACACCCTTGGCCATCCCAGGGTCACACACAAAGTCACACTCAGTCCTATGGGCAACTAAGAATCGCCAATCAGCCTAATGTCTGTGTTTTTTGAACCGTAGAAGGAAACCGGAATACCGGAGTAAACCGGTATGCAAGCACAAAAAAAACTTGAAAACTCCACACAAAAAGGACCTTCTCTTGAAATCGCACCGTGGCCTTTTTGCTGTAGGACAACAGTGCTAACCACTAAGCCACTGTGCAGCCAATGAAGCCATTTATACACAATATAACACAGTGTGTTAGAAAACCATTTTTAATAAAGCAAAAAACCCAGTTAAGAAAATCAAAAAAATCTTATTTTTGATTATGTCCAAGTATAACCAAGTCAATTTCTCCTTTTTAAGAATTTTTAAACCCAGCCATTGTGAGTGTAAAAATTCTAATGCAATTGTATAGACATGTTTCGCTGGTAAGTATTTAGTCTGATCAACCAATCAAAGAATGGAGATATGCTGACCCTGTATGCCAGCTAACAGGCTTTGGGAGGCAAGTTTAGAAATCTAAAAATCTAATTGAATAATATTAAAGCATCTGCCACTGCTTAAATAGTTTAAATAACATGAGCAGCACTACTGATTCTGATAGCTTTGGGCAGATTAGATTATTACATTTTCTCTTGTGCAGATATGAAATTTGTCCCTATTTTTGCAATAAATATTGTGGCATTACTTTAAATGCAAAATATTATTAGGATATACCAGAGCGAGCATGATGTTTTCCACCTACATCCAAATAAATATTGTCTAAAGCTGACTAAAGACTAGCTGATATATTTTACTTAAAAAATCATTGCTTAAGATACTGGAATCTGTTGTAGCAGTGGTTCTTAAGAGAAGGGTGCTTTCCTGTGAGGGAAGGGGAGGAATCATTTCCAAAATAAAACCCACAAAGTCAAGTATTCATTTTGACACTCAATTTTTCTTCATGATTTTCAGTTATAATGTGCATAGAAATGTTTTTTTACATCCAAATATTAGGTAAAAATATTATAAAGTGTGGTGTGGTGGTGTAGTGGTTAACATGTTTGCCTCGCAGCAAGAAGGTTGTGGGTTCGATTTCTGGGTCTATTTGTGCTGAGTTTGCATGTTCTTCCCACGCTTGGGTGTGTTTCCTTTGGCTACTCCAGTTTTAATTCTGTCCAAAAACATGTACATTAGGTTGATTGATGACTCTGAATTGCCCATAGGAGTAAATGTGAGTGTGTGTGGTTGTCGTCTATGTGTGCCCCTGCGTTGGACTGGCAACCTGTCCAGGGTGTACACCTGTCTATCGCCCTATTCTTTTTGAGGGGGAGAGGCGGAGCTTACGTGCAGTCTCGAGACACTCTCTATAGCTCTCAGTCCCTGCCTTCGGTTTGGCTTAATGATGTTGGACTGATACCAGAAACACAGGGGTTCGATTCCCAGTACCACCAAGCCACCACTTTGGGCTCCTGAGTAAGGAGTAAGTCCCTTGTAAGTCCCTTTGGATAAGCCAAATGCTGTAAATGTAAATAACTGAACACCCTCTGGTGTCTGTCTATCTGTCTATCTATAATGGATGGCCTGTAAATGCCTGTAGTTTAATGTATAGCTTAATAAAACTGAAATTTATAAACATTATTATTGCCTTGGAAAATAATATTATGTACCCTGTACAACAGGTTTGGATAGAGTCATGGAGTACACTTTGAGAGAATTAAGTGGAAACACAGAAGATTTCACAGGTTTGTGGATTCCTCTTTTTTCACTGCTGGCATGTACAGTAAATATTGTTTCACATTACATTTAGAATGGGGGTGTCCAAGCTTAGTCCTGGAGGGCTGGTGTCCTGAAGGGGTTAACTCCGTAATCAAACAAGCTCTTGATAGGTACACTTGAAATTTACAGGTAAGGGTGTTGAGGCAAGTTGTAGCTAAATCCTGCAAAACACTGGCTCTCCAGAGTCGAGTTTGGACACCCCTTATTTAGAGGGAAGTGGTAAGTGCTAGCTCAGTGGTTAAAGTGTTGGACTGCTAACCGGGAAGCCTGTGGGTTTGATTTTCAGTATCACCAAGTGACTGGGCCCCGAGCAGGACCATTAACTCCCTGATTGTTTATTAATATAGATTTGTTAACTCTCGCTGAAAAAGTGTGTGTGTGCTTAATGTTTAAAATGTTGAGAAAAAGAAAAGATAATATTTGTCTTATTTAAACATCTGAGCAGTTTACAGTGGTGGTACTAGGAATTGAACTCACAACCTTCCAATCATCAGTCCTTAACCACTAAGCTACCGTTGCCCCTATATCAAAACAAACTGACTTATCTGTCATTGATAAGTATTTGCTTAAATAGAAGTATCTCCATGCTTATCAGGAAGGAAAATGTCAAGGTTTAAGTTCCTTAAAGTACGTCTTTTTGGGCGTCTGAAGAAAAAAGAGACAGAAGGACAAATGAAGCAAAGTCAGTCTACCGGTGATGTTACTGCACAGAAGGGTGAGAGAGGCGAGGATGACTCAGAGGATGATTGTCAGTGAGTTAAAAATTTACTATTCACTAAAATACCAGTCCAGCCAGTGTAGGCTTGCTTTGAAGATCTACTCCAGTATAAGGCTTTGTGGTTAATTTTTGAACTTTATAACGTCGTTGCAGTTATCCAGAGGGAACATTAAGTTCCAGAGCATTGTCACATGACAGCATCTTTTTGGCTGATCCGGTTCAGTCCACACAGCCAACACGGGTTTTTTCACAGGAGAACGTTCACACCAAGATCAAAGCTCTGCAGGTGAGCTGATATTGTTCTGCTAGCATTTATATAGCATTTTACTTTAATTTGATTAAAGGCTATCTATGTACTGACATTATTGTTCAAGAGAGAAAAATGACAATGTCTTCAATCGAAAATATAGGTGCTACTGTTTATTGTTTCTCAGCCATCCTTTTACAATAAAAGCATTTAAAACTGTGAATACTTGCATTTTTTTTCTTTAGTTGATGGTCATGATTTCAGTACCAATAAGCCCAACATTAACAACTGCTTGGTTTTTGCCTGTTGATTAACCATTTAATAAGCATTACACGCTGCTGCACCTCTTTGTTGCTTTTCTTTACCTTATTAAAGGTTAACCACTTTTAAAGATTTTTTTAGCACAAAATAACCATTAAAGACACCGATTAAAGACAGGTCTGTGCAGCTAATTGTAAATGCAAGCAGATTAACCAAGTAACGATCACCTGTATTTTGTATAACCCAACCCTCTAAAGTCTAAGGGAAAATCCTCAGACCGCAAGGGGTCTTTCTGTGCAGAGTTTGCATGTTCTTCCCACGCATCCGTGGGTTTCCTCTTCATACTCTGCTTCCCTTCCACAGTCCAAACACATGTAAAATAGGTTGACTGGTGACTCTAAATTGCCCAAAGAAGTAAATTTGAGTGTGTGTAGTTGTTTGTCTATGTGTGGCCCTGCGATGGACCAGGATCCGCTCTTTTCCTATCCACATTGGGTCAGGCTCCAGCAGACCCTGTGGCCCAGAGTTAGGGAATGAGTATAATAAACACTTACTGAAACACAAAATATTTAAAATAAAAGCCCCCAACTTATCGAGTCAGTGGAGAAAGGGGCAAGAAACCAAAACACTATCAGTGATCAAAATAGGGAAGAAAAACCCTGGGAGAAACCAGACTCAGTCTGGCAGTGGAGGTAATAAGTTCTCCTTTGAACAGACAAACCAGGTTCTTTCCTCACTGCAGTGAAGTTGGAGTGGTGGTCCACCATCTGGGCTGGATACAGACTGGATGTGGTGGTTACTGGTGGGATATTTGTGTAGATTCCATTCCACTTATGATGTAACAAGTTCATTGTGTTTTGTTGGACAATGCAGTTGCCTGCAGTGTCTATTGTTTTTATTAGAATAATAAACATAAATAAAGTAGAGATGCTCCATACATATATGAGGCGCCGAGCAGTGTCTTCAGCATGTAGGTTTCACTCTCGATGTGGTGGGTGTCACTGCCCAGTGTAACGCCATGCTTTTAACTTAAAAATTAGGAAAAAGCTAGCATATGTAAGCTAAATGAACTGGGTGGTTATTGCAAACACATGCATTATCTGATCTGCTTCTTCTGATTGCACAATACTTTTGTCTTTGTTTTTCAGTAAATTCCTCGAAAATTGTTTTCTTATAAGCAGAAATAAAAGCTCATGATAAAAACATTTCATTATTTTTTCAGTTTGACTAATTTGTATATTAGTAAACAACGTAAAATTTTTTAGGCATTTTAAGTTTCTGCTAGTGATTCATATATGGAAAAATTTCTACCGGCCCTCCAGACGCAACTCAAAAGACAGCAGTGATGTATTGAAGTCAAACTATCCAACCTTAAAGGACTCACTTGTGTGTACCTTTAAACAGTTAAAGCTACAGCAACAAAACATGCGATTGGCTCCCCCATTGTTGATACCTGGTAATCGAATAGAAGACTCCGGAACAACTTCAGAAGATGACGGCTTACCCCGCAGTCCTCCTGAAATGTCTTTCCAAGAGGTACCCATGCAAAGAGGAGCATCAAAGGTGAATAAAATGTTTCAAAAGAACTAAGTACAAATAGTGCTCTGGCGTCCCAGGTTCGATTCTGGCTCGGGTCCTTTTTTGGTCCTACCTCTCCCAATTTCATCCTTCTTCCCTTTTGATAAAGGCGGAAAAAAATATATATATATATTTAAAAAAAACAAAGTACTAATTACGTTTTTATTCCTTTCTTCTAAGTGAATTTTTCGGGTTTTTTTACATGACAGTATCCTGAAACGAGAAGCAATCTTAGCTTGTTAAGCTTAGCAGGAACAGGCAGTGAAGAGGAAGAGCAGGTAAGAAAACCAATGTGGTGAAGTGGATGGAGTGTTTCATTGGCGCAGTATGGACGCCCTTCATTAACACAATTCTTTTGCACCCCAGGGCGGTTTTTCTGAATCAACTTCAAGACCGCTTTCCCCAGTCCCTCAGCTGTTTCAAACAGAACCATCTTGTGCTGGTGTGGATTTTACAAGGCCTGCCCAGTATATTTCCACCTTAGACAATTCAGCGGCTCGTCATCGCATGTCCATCAAGCCCAAAAATCAGCGAGCTGTCACCAAAGTAAAAAAAAAACCTGTAAGGATTTGGATAGAGAATAACAGTTTATGAATTGAAATATATATTACTGTTTGTCTTATCGGCCTTGTTCTTTATATTTCCCTCTTTTCCAGACTATGTATCGGCGTCGGTCCAGCAGCATGAACAATCTGGATCAGATGCATTCAAAGACCATGCACCATTACTCCTTTGACATTGAAGATTTACCTCAAGCTGAGGGACTCGTGTCACGTCCCACGAGTACACATTTACAGGTAGAACCAGAGAACATTTCACAGTTGTCTGGAAGCCAATGGAGTCCATTAAGCACTAATAACAAAGCTGCAAAGCGGTTCCAAAATTTGAACAAAACCGAAACCTATTCATCTGTGTCCTTTGATGAGATTCCTCTATCGCATGCTTCACACCACAACAGAGAACCTATGGCAAAAGAACCTTCACTGACACCACGTTTAGTAGATACATCATGTGATTATACTGTTATAAAAAAAGGAAATGATGATGATAGAC
Source organism: Sisor rabdophorus (assembly GCA_026260075.1). Taxonomy (NCBI): domain Eukaryota; kingdom Metazoa; phylum Chordata; class Actinopteri; order Siluriformes; family Sisoridae; genus Sisor; species Sisor rabdophorus. The sequence continues at coordinate 5,115 of JAOTQW010090249.1, read as the reverse complement.
AAATGGAGTTATTGAAAACAAGCATGGATTTGGGTGTTTCCAAATCAGCAGGAATTCTAACTAAGCCCCATCCTGTCCCTGCACCACGTACCAAAAAGCCAATTATATCGGTTGTAAATAATTGCCCTCCAAAAGTTTTTGGTTTAAAAGCTTTTGAAAAGGAAACTGCATCGGCTTTAGGCTTGGCTGAATCACCAAATAAAGATGAATCAATACGAGCCAGCCCATTCCGATTTAACATTGCTCCTGCAAAATATCGCTCCAAGACCAGCGATGAAAACGTTTACAAACAGGATGAAGAAAGTTCTGTTAACACCCAGAAGAGCCAATCCTACAACCAAAACCCTGTGGTACAAGTGGAAAACCGCAAATCTACTGAGGTCTGTAAAAACCCTCCCTCAGATAAAAAAAGGAGTTTGTGGAAGGAAGGACTAGCACAAAATGTCTCCAAAGCAGGAGACGTTGTCAGTTCTGAGAAGTCTGAAGGCTCCCCACAGAACACACAATATCTCAAAAGTGAGCAAGCTGAGGAGCCTGAGCACAAGAGAGGTCTTTTTGGGGTTAAGCTTCGAAGCACATCGTTGTGTCTAAAGCATTGCTCTGAACTGCCCAGATCAGAGGCTGAAATAAAGCGACATAGTCTGGAAGCCCATCTTATTTCAGAATTGAAGGAACAAGTTTCCTGTGACCTGGAGGTAGTCAGTAAGGAAAAAAAAGGGAATGTTAAGGAAAGTTTTACATCACTGAGCTTGGATTTACAACAAGATCTAGACAAAGGTATGTTCTAGCATCACTCACTGGGTTAACGTTTAATCACAACACAAGCTTTAGGTTTTAAAATAGGATTGAAATCAGCTAATTCAACTTTGACACTAGGTTATTTCACAATGAGACTAAAATTTTCAGCTTGTTAAACATTTAAATATAGATTAACTGTTGCGTCGAACACATTTACGCACTGTCTCCAAAAACTTTAAACTGTGCTAAAAAATACATTTCGTATCCAAAGCAAAAACTTTGAACGGTGTTTTGACTATTCAGAGCCAATCTACAAGCAAAAGCCGTGCGTATGATGATTTTAATGCCCGGCATGCACCTTTTATGATGCTGCTGTTTGTATGTATGCCTGGAGGCTTATCCCAAAGACATACAGAAAGTTAAACATACAATTTTTATAGTGAATTAGTGATCTTTGGTTTCAATATCTCAAAATAAACTAAATAAAAAGGGTGTTCTAGTGGGTTAAGGTGCCAGCACCCACATGTGCCAGCACCCACATTGTTGCGCTTTGGCAAACCAGGTTTGATTCTCAGCTCAGGTCCTTTCCGATCCCATCGCTATATCTTCCCCATTTTATCCCTTTTAATATTCCAAACAGACCAACTTTGTTATAACAAGTCACGGGCAAGTAAACTCTTTATTTTACAGTATTTTGCTTAAAATTGCCATCCCTCAGGATGGACAGACAGACAGCAGCTTCTCAGGCTTATTGTAGCTTTTTTGATCAGGAATAAAAACTTAGCCAGGATATTTTAACCCTGCATCTATCATGGAGAAAAGTAATTAAAGAAATAAAAAAAGGACATACACTGCTCATACACTGTGATACAGACCAGGCGATTCTTTTGGTGCGGATCCAAGCTCGACTGGCGTGTTCACATTTGCCAAACCAAGGGAGAAAACATACAATCCCCCGAAACAAGCTCTTATGTGTGAAAACAACTTAATACAATATAATAATTGTGCAAATATCTGTATAACATCTGTAGGGGAAACCAGTCTGTGTGCCTTTAGAATTGTCCTAATTTGCCCCCTTTATCGGCCTTCCTAACCGCTAAAGATTTTGCAGCCACAGGATTGGCGACAGATATTGCCTAAGCATGTGCTGATACTCTAGTATGATGATTAAGGCAATAGGTGCAGAACTGGGAAGGATATGATACAATGCAGTCTTCGTTGTCATTCAATTTTTATATAGAAATAAGATCGTTATTAATAACATCATTTTCTCAGTTATGTACTAATTCACTTACACTTATCCTTTACATTTTACTTTTTAGATCGTGTGATGTGCTTTCACAATTTTCCTAATAATTCATAATGCAATCATAATGCAATCCTTTCCCCCAAAACCTTATGTTTATTTTTGTAAATGTGCTTTATTATTATTTTTAGATAGTGAAACAGATAAAAGATCTGGACCAGCATGGAGGAGTCAAGCTAAAGTTCATCAGTCCTTTTCCACTAAATCACCTACCCAGCCAACTCCACCACCAAATTTAACCACATCATTATCTACACCTCAATCTCCCTCCAGCCAACTTTCAAAACCATCCCTGCAGTCTAGACAAAAGATACCCACAACCAGCAAACCCCAACCGACTACCCCATCAACACAGCAAATTCCACCCAGAACAGCACCACGGGCTTTGGATAGATGGCCCATGTCCTATCAGAGAGAAGAGAAGTGTTTTGTAAAACAGTCAACACATAAAGATGAATCAGATAATAAGGTGGGATTCAAAGAAAAATATTTGATATGGCTAACTGTTGTGATTTTTTAAATTATAGTTTATTGATATTTAACCTTCACTATAGATACATATTTATGTTTGCAGTTATAGTTAATTTAAACTCCCAGTATGTATGAAACAACTTTATTTCTACTGTAGTTTCTTCTAAAAAAAAAATACAACTTTTGTCTCAAAAGAAAGCATAGTGAAAATATTCAGTGCATCTCCAGTGTTGCATTTGTTGTGTTTTTAGCTCTTTGTTTTTTTGTTACAGCAATATGTATTGTATTGCAATATATCGTGATATGGTGACATAGAGTATATATTGTGATATGTATAATATCGTGAGGCCCTTTTAAATACACGGCCCTAGTAAAAACAAGTTATGTTAAGTTTATTTTACTGCCTCGATCCTTTCAGTCTTGTTCAGCAAAATTAACGAATCTTTTTTCAAGTCATTGTCTGAGAATTGATTCATTTACCTGTTGCGTCTTGGAGTTGGAGTCATTTGTACATCATGTGACATATGCTTAACCAGTCTGTGCTGTAAAGAGAGCCCAATGGGTGACTGAACGAATCTCAGAGATGGCTTGTTCTACCCGAGTCACATTAAAGACCTGTTCAAAATGAAATAGTTCAAGAACCACAAATCACTATTAAAAACCCTTCATGTGGTGGTCATAAATCTATAACGCATTTTTATAAATATCCTTACAGTCATTACTCATAGTCACATGACAGCACACCTTGTTATAGTGGCTATGGTGATCATGGTATTTAGCGTGCTGCAACAAGTTCTCTGTTTTTTATACTAAAACAAGTTTTACATTTTTAAATTACATTTTATTATTAGGAGGAATAAACGTCAATTAACTCCAAGTAACGGAGTATATTATTTTAAACCCTGATGCTCTCTGGACAGTTTTACACACGTATTTCTTTATCTGATTTTAAAAACAAATCTATACATAATCAAATCCTTTTTATATTTCAGGGACAATCAAAACCTGCAGCCAAAGCAAACATCCAAACAGAGCCTGGGCAGCAGCCTTCATCAGACAGGACTGAACCGACATGGATGGAACTTGCCAAAAGAAAATCTCTCGCCTGGAGCGACAAGACTTTAGATTCAGTTAATTTTTAATTTTGGAAATTACATAGATCATACATACACTGATAAAAAAGTATATCATTCTTTAAAAATAGAATAAAACATTGATTTTATAATTGAAAGCTTTAAAATTTGTTCAGCACGGTGGCTTAGTGATTAGTACTAGTGCCTTACAACAGCAAGGAGTAAACCCACACAAGCATGGCGAGAACATTCAAATTCCATGCAGAAAGGTCCCAGGCCCCCCGGTTCCCCCTATAATCCAAAAACATGTATGTTAGTCTGGTTGGTGATTTAAATAGCCCATAGAAGTGAGTATTAGTTTGTGCATGTGGCCCTGTGATAGACAGGTGACCTATCCAGGCTATACCCCTCCTGCATTTCACCCTTCAGAGAGCTGGGATAGGTTGCAGCGGACCCCAGTGACCATGAAATAGGGAATCCGCTGGTATAGAAGATGAATGAATAAATTAACTCTAAAATTTACATCAATATATTATTTTTATTTGTTGGGTTTTTTTGTATAATGTATAAAGTATTAAATAAAACCATAACTAACAAAAAAAGGAAAATATGCAACGTTTGTCATTATTTTTATTCATAATCATTATTTTAAGGATCTGCACAAATAACCTTAAAACATTTAATGCGAGTGTGCACCAGATTTCTGTTCGGTTTCTTCACTGATTACAGTTTTGCAGACCCAAATTTTACATTCCAATTTTTATTTAATCCAGATGAACCCTTGAAGGTTAAGATTGGACTTTGCTCAGGGGCCCTTAAATTGCCCACAAGAGTGTGTTTGGTTGTTTGTCTATATTTGGCCCTGCAATGGACAGGCGACCTGGAATAGAGTTAGGGAATAAGCATATAGAAAATGAATGAATGAATAAATAAACATATAGCTTGAAACAGGTGGTCCATAAAATGGCAACAGTAACATCCTTGAGTATTTCTTTGGACTTTATTTACCATAGCCAAAAAGTGAGAAGCTCGAGGCAGTGTCTGCTCAAATGTTTAAAGCGTTGAGTTATTGATCACGAGACCAAGAAGACCTGGGTTCGAGCCCCACCACGGCCAAGGAAGATCTGAACTTAAGCCCCATAAACACCAGGGAAGGTCTAATTCAAGCCCCAACACTGCTGTTGGGCCCTTAACCCTCGCTGCCTCAGGGTTAGCATATCTTTCAAGATGGGGTATGCGAAGAAAACCATTTCACTATATGTTGTGAAATCATGTATGCACCTCGCTCTCTTAGATCCACCACGCCGCCCGACTTGTCCCACCTTTCCAAAGGTTCCAAGACTTTCTCTATTCTGGCACCAAGATAGTGGAACGAACTTCCCATTAATGTCTGAACAGCAAAGTCACTGGCTGTCTTCAAGAGACGCTTAAAGACCCAACTCTTTCTTAAACACCTATCACCTGACACATAATAAAAAAAAGGTACCATGCTGCTGTATAATTGTATTTTTAATGACTTTTTAAATT
>JAOTQW010090222.1:0-10970 GCA_026260075.1 Sisor rabdophorus | reverse complement strand
GTATGTGTGGTTGTTTGTCCTATGTGTGGCCCTGCAATGGTCTGCCGACCTGTCCAAGGTGGTACCGGTCCACCTCCAGTAGACTCCAGTGACCACAATTGTAACCCCAAAAACTAGGGTGAGTGCGGTGACCCCTGGTAAGTGTTTAGCGACCCCCAGCTTGGGACCCGCTGCTGTAGGAGATATTAAAGTACTGTATGTATATACCTACATCCTAACCGCAGCCCTTCCGAAGCTACCTGATCACACGCAAATACATGAGAGAAAGAGAGAGGGAGGGAGAGGGAGGAAGAGAAATAGAGAGAAAAACTAAGTGAGAGAAAGAAAGAGAGAGTAAGAGACTTAAAAAGAGAGAGAGAGAGAGAGAGAGAGACTAAGTGAGAAAAAAGAGTACAACTAAGAGAGAGAGAGAGAGAGAGAGAGAGAGAGAGAGAGAGACTTAGTAAGAGAAAGAGAGAGAGAGAGGGAGGAAGGGAGGGAGGGATGGAGGGAGGAAATAAAGAGAAAGACTAAGTATGAGAAAGAAAGAGAGAGTAAGAGACTTAGTGAAAGAAAGAGAGAGAGAAAGACTAAGTGAGTGAAAGAAAGGGAGAGAAAGAGAGAGAGAGAAAGACTAAGTGAGTGAAAGAGAGAGAGAGGGAGAGAAAGACTAAGTGAGTGAAAGAGGGAGAGAGAGAGAGAGAGAGAGAGAGAGAGAGAGAGAGAAAGACTAAGTGAGTGAAAGAGAGAGAGAGAGAGAGAGAGAGAGAAAGAGAGAGAGAGAGGGAGAGAAAGACTAAGTGAGTGAAAGAGAGAGAGAGAGAGAGGGAGAGAAAGACTGAGTGAAAGAGAGAGAGAGAGAGAGAGAGATGTCATCCACACCATGAGGTGCTTTCTGAATGTCCATCCTCGCTGTATAAACGCAATAAAACACTGGATTCATTCAGATCTGCTCACGTGTGTGTGTGTGTGTGTGTGTGTGTGTGTGTGTGTGTGAGCATGAATTTATGATGCAGTGATTGATTTAAGTTTCTCTATATAAAGTCACGAGCGTTAACTGTCCAATCAGCTTTAAGTGTAATGCTGTGACGCTTGGTAAGGCCCGCCCCTTTCCATTAGAGTGCAGGGTGTTGTGTGCCGCACTCTGTGTTCCGCCAGCAGCCTCCGTCTACTTCCTGATCTTTGTGAATAATTCAGAGCTTAGACAGAGCTCTCTCTCACTCTGTCTCTCTCACTCTGTCTCTCTCACTCTCTCACTCTGTCTCTGTCTCTCTCTCTCACTCTGTCTCTCTCACTCTCTCACTGTCTCACTCTTACTCTGTCTCTCTCACTCTTACTCTGTCTCTCTCACTCTGACTCTCTCTCACTTTCTTACTTTCTCTCTGACTCTGTCTCTCTCACTCTCTCACTTTGTCTCTCTCTCACTCTCTCACTCTGTCTCTCTCACTCTCTCTCTCACTTTCTTACTCTGTCTCTCTCTCACTCGCTCACTCTGTCTCTCTCTAACTTTCTTACTCGGTCTCTCTCTCACTCTGTCTCTTTCACTCTCTCACTCTGTCTCTTTCACTCTCTCACTCTGTCTCTCTCACTCTGTCTCTCTCATGTTCTTACTCTGTCTCTCTCTTACTCTCTCACTCTGTCTCTCTCTCTAACTCTCTCACTCTGACTCTCTCTCTCTCACTCTGTCTCTCTCACTCTCTTACTCTGTCTCTCACTCTGTCTCTCTCTCTTTCAGTCTCTCTCTCTCTTTCTCCATCTCTTTTACTCTCTATGTCTCTCTTTCTCTCTCTCTCAATTTGTCTCTCTTTCTCTCTCTCACTCTGTCTCTCTCTGTCTTGCTGTCTGTCTCTCTCTCTCTTTCAGTCTCTCTCCCTTTTTCTGTCTCTTTTACTCTCTATGTCTCTATTTCTCTCTCTCACTCTGTCTCTCTTTCTCTCTCTCACTCTGTCTCTCTTTCCCTGTCTCTCTCTGTCTCGCTCTTTCAGTCTCTCTCCCTTACTATGTCTCTTTTACTCTCTATCTCTCTATTTCTCTCTCACACATTTCTCTCTTTTTATCTCTGTATCTTTCGCTCTCTTTCTGTCTCTCTATCTGTTTGAGTCTCTCTTTCAGTCTCTGTCTCTTTCTTTCTCACACACACACACACACACACACACACACACTGTCTGTTTCTCACTCCCTGTTTCTCTTTCTCTTTCAGTCTTTGCCCTCTGCCCCTTCTCTATTTCTCTCTTTTTCTTTTGTCTCTCTTTCTGTCTCTCTGCCTGTCTCTCTATCTCTATAAAAATTGTGTGTTTGTTTGTGTGTATGTAAGAGGAGGAAATTCTCTAGAGAATTACAGGGTACCATCTGCATCAGTGTGGGCGGGTACACACACACACACACACACACACACACACACACACACACACACACACTTAACTCAACAGTGTCCTCTAGTGTTAGAATATTATTTTTATATTATTATTTTTAGCTCTGTATGTCACTTCCGGTTTGTTTGCTTTTGTGAGTGAGATATTTAGTTTAAAATAAGGAAATGACATATGATCAAAGCAGAACACTTTCCAAAAAAATCTTAGACACAATTAGATTTATTTGCCTAAAAGAATCACTATTGAACTTGATTTATACACAAAATATAACTCAATGATCGTTATAATTTTATCATTAATCTGTAGGAATTAAATGTGTATTAATATATCGCTTTCTTTTAAAACAATGAGTATTAACAAATATTAGCTGTGAGGAGATTCAGATGATGAAGAAGATGATGATGATGAAGATGATGATGATATTTCTCAGAACTACACCACTATTTTCTATTTACAGTATATATATATATATATATATATGCAGGGTAAGTGAAGAAACATGATGGAGCGCAGGATTAATAGTATCCGAACGTTCAGGTGTTCAGGTGTCGAAGACATGGTAGGTGGAGTTCTCTTTACGTGGTTTGAACTGGAAGTTGTAGTTCCCCATCCTGCGTCTGCAGAACAAGACCACAGCTACGGCCGCCAGAGCTAAAACACACACTCCCAATGCCAAGAGGATGAAACCAATGGTGCGCATGTTCCACACTGTGGCCTGAAGGGTGTCTTCTACAGATTAACACACACAACATACACAAAGTTAACATGACACAAAACCTTTCTGGTGCTGTTGTAAGGGGGAGATGATCTCCTCACCCAAGTGAGATTTCAGCAAAGGTCCGTATGAAGCTTGGGTCATCCCGATCACGTTGGCGCCCCTGGATGTTCTGGCCAGTTTGGGATTATTGGAACAATCCTGATAAAGAGACATGCAGGTGAAAACATGAATTAAGCTCACAATCATTTGAGTTTGACACTAGTTTGCACAACCTTAAAAAGAAACCTGAAAAACCTCAATATGTTCCTAAGATCTACATCGGGACAGTCCCATGTGACTGACAGCTGACATGGTTAGTCCAGCAGGAAGGTGTGTTTGACTCACGGGGCGACAGGTGGATGTAGACGTCTCAATGCAGATCTGAATGTGACAGTGCAGGTAGATGATGTCATATTCCAACAGATGGTATAAATTTACGGCCAGAAGAGATTGAGTGGATTCACCGTTCTGCAGCACCGTAGTGTGGCGGTCTGGGACGGGACAACTGCAGACAGACAGACCGAAAGACAGACAGACAAACAGACCAAACATCAAAGAGGTATAATCAGACAGACAAGGGTACAGACAAAGAAAGAGAGAGAGAGAGAAAAACAGACATTTAATTAGTCAGACAGACAGATACAGGGAGACAGACAGTTGGAGAATAAGACAGATAGACAAACAGAGATACAGGCAGTGACAGAGAGACACCGACAGACAAACATGGACAAAGAAAGAGAAAGACAGATAAGACTGTCTGAGAGACAGAGAGTTCTACAGACAGACATAGAGAAAGCAAGTGAGACAGACAGATGGAGTGGGGTGTATCTTTAATCCAGACCTGTTTTCAAAGAAGACGTTCTGGGGCGTTATGTTGGGGTCGAAACTGGGATTGGCCCAGCACTGATTAATGACAACCTTAATCTGCGTCATGTTGGAGCTCAGTCCCACCTCAATGATGACCTCATCATCAGGGGACAAGGTGTAGTTCTGAGGAAGAGGATCCGTGCCGTTTAGCAATCGCACCGTCACATGGTACATCCCGGATCCATATACCACATTGCTGATGGTGTCGAACCTGAAAAAGAGACAGAACCCTTAATCGGATATTTTAATATTTAAATGTGTGTATTGCAACTGTGATGTAATAAAGTGTGAAATGACACGTTGGGGACGCGACCCTGCTCTGTGCTACAGAAAAGCGAGTGGCCTATCCGTGTATTAGGCAGCTGAGCTTTAGATAGAGATGTGGTTGTCATGGCAGCATGGTACCCGGAGGAGGAGGAGGATGAAGTGTATCCTGCAGAAATGATGATACTGTTGATGTAGGTGCAGATGACAGGAACCTGGAGCCGAGCGTCTGTGCTGTAGAGTGTCACCTGCACTGTGCTATTCTGACTGTTTTTCTGAAGAAAAACGTAAAATAAAATAGAATAATCAGAAGATGTACAGCCAGAGGGCGTGGTCCCCAGCTCTACATTTCAACAGAGGCAAAGATGTAAACCTACAGCAAATATCAAAAGTATTTACCTCCAGCTGAGTTTCACAAGTTCCCCAGGCCACGAGGAGCATGACGTGGGTTTCGTTCCCATCAGTCTGGTTACAACTGGGCGTGCCCAGGTACAGCGAGGACGCAGGGATGTGATTCTGCTTCAGGAAATGATGTGACACAAATACGATCATGAAGCCTGTACTGCACTCCACCATGATGTTGGAGATGGAGGTTAAATCTGTTCCTGCTGTGGGTTGGGTAGTGAAGCTGGTGGATGGTGGTGTTACAGTGGAAGTGGCAGATGATGTGGTTGTTATTTGGCCAGGATTGCTTTTTGATTGCGCTGTTGATGGACTGACCGTTGCATCCTTAAAGAGTGTGGATGATAATAGTGTTGGTGATGTTGATGATGATGATGATGATGATGTTGGCAATGGTGATGATGAAGAGAATGTTTGGGTTTCCTTGTTAACAGGATGAGATGTTGTTGTGGCTGTGTTGGTGGTGAGAGAGTTTGTGGTGAATGCTGTAGTGACATTTGTGGTGGATGGACTTTCTGGGGAAGGACCGGAGGTTGTCATGTTGTTGACTGGAAATACAAAAGAGATGCATAGGTTGGGGGAAGTGAAGGTAGAATCCTTTACAAACACAAATAGGTTCAATTTCTTAATCAATAACATTTTTTTAAAAGGCGGATGTTAGGCCACACCCCCTTTCATAACAGCTCATGGAACAGCAGATCTATCTTTGAGCTGTTTGTGTGAAGGTTCTGTTGGTTGTCAATAGAAATTTGGAAAGTAAAAGCTGGTAAATTGGCGGCTGCTGTACCTTGGCAGGTGCGTCCCGGCCTCTCTGGGTTTGCATCAGTGTAACCATAGAGACACTCACAGGTGTACGAACCGAAGGTGTCGTTACATTCGGCCCACTGGGAACAGTCGGCCTCACCCAGGGTGCATTCATTCACATCTGATAATGAGTAGTTGACGTTAACACACACACACACCTCATGGCACAAACAAGCAGAGAGTAACAGTGCAGTAACAACTTACTCAAAACACCCTGTATTATAACACACTCGCTTCATATCACACACACACACATCTGGGATGCCAGAACGAAACTCTTTACATGGAAACAGTTCTTTTCTGGTTTTTTTTATCAGATGATTCCACATTTAGCCTGAAACCCTTTCTGATTAGTGAAATCAGCATTTCACGTTGTGTGTAGGAGATACCTGTGATCCTGGTGCTGTTCGTGTCCAGGATGAACTCCTTGCTATTCTGCAGGGACTCCATCAGATTGACAGCAATGCTGTAAATGTCCTGTGTGCTGTTGGGAAGGAACACCAGGGTGAAGGTGACCATGATGCTGCCTTCAGTCAGATTAGTGATTAACACCATCACCTTATTTGAGTGCACCAGTTCCAGGATCCAGGAAGGAAGAGAGAGAAGGGTCTGTGGAGCGACACAAAGAAAAGATGAGAAGAACAAACTAGCAAGAATTAAAGATATGGTGAAGATATGGTGAAGATGAAATGAAGTCGTACCTCATTTCTGATTTGCTCGCTAAACATCTTGTACGCCTCACTGTTGGGGTTTCTCAAAGTATCATTGAAGATGTAGTTGGTTATGCGAGCGACAGCTTTAAGAGTCTGTGCATCTGCAATTCATAGAACACACACACACACACAAACTCTAAAGGACTTGTTCTGTCTGATTCCTTTAGGATGAGTATCTAGGGACAAAGATCATGTCAGTCTTCAGACCACATACCTGTCTTTACCTTCAACTCTGTGGCTTTTCCACAGGAACCACACATACACAGAGCTACTTGAGCGGTGTACAAAACTCCAGGCTGAAGGTTGGTCCATGTCCAATCAGAGAGCTCAGTTACCACTGTACCTAGCTGATGAGTCCCATGGAAGAGGCTGATTTGAGTCGTCAGGTTGATTTGAGACGGAACATCCCAAAACAAGTGGAATGAGAAGCTGGTGACATGTTTTGCCCACAGATTGATGCTCTTTGGGAGGCCTAAAAAAACAAAACATTTATTCATAACAATGAAATTCATTTCAATTAAATGAGCAAAAAACCGATGGGGATGAACATGGACAGCTCTGGAGATTACGTACTGAGCTCCGTGCTAAAATTAGAGGTGCATGAAGAGACAGGAGATGGATACGTGACAGAAGTGTTGAAGGATACGTTTGAGGGTGTTGTACTGGATGTAGTGGTGGACAAAGTGGTGGAGATAACTTTTCGAGGAGGTTTCCTTAGTGGCCCAAAGCTGATTACGTTCCAATTCGAGGAGCCTGAACCGGAGGAAGAAAAGAAAGTAGAGGACAATGTATTTGAAAAAAAGATATATGTAGTTGAGGGTAGCAATAAATGAAGTGTGTGAGAACACTATTTTGAGACGTAAAGACATTATTAATGTATGCATCGCTATAGTGGAAGACATTTGGAAGATCATTTCAAACACACCTAATCAACAACGTACTCAGCTTTGGGCCACTGTTGTCTTCTCGAACTCTTGACACCCTAATGTTCGCCTGTCTTATCCTATCTTAGTCCCTACTGAAAGAGAAACTTCACCAGTCCTTGGCTGTCTGTCTGATGGGAGTGACCAGGCAAAAAAAAATATGCGAAGATGTGTAGCACTGAGACCTCATTCACTCATTCAGAACTGGTCCAGCTTCTATTCACTGGGTTATAAGTGCTGGAATCTCTGCATCCCGGAAGTATTTGAATGCATGAAGTATAAGATCCTTAAAGCCTGTAAGATCACGTCTCGGTCAACACAAACAAGGATGGTGAACGCAGGCTAAACTATAGGAAATATTTAGAGGTCAAGCAACAGATCTCAAAATGAAAGTCAAGACAACTCAGTCGTGTGGGGATTAGAAGGCATCCTAAAAGTTCTACTGGAAAGTACAAAGAATCCACCAGCAAAGGGTTAATTAGCGGTTGTGGTAGCCAGGTTCTGGAGATAAACACCATCACTAAGCCGGTGAGCCCACAAAATATTGAACAAGAATTTAGGGTGTAGAAGACTACATGAGGAGACAAGATGCTTAACAGTGTGTGTGTGTGTGTGTGGGGGGGGGGGTGATGAACTTAAAATTTCATATTCCAGTGCGAAAGACAAACCCAGAAAGTATATCCAGATGGGTCCATCAGTCAAATCCGAGCACAGGACAACATCAGATGGCTTAAAGCCAGGAAGGAAATTTGAAAAAATTGAAATGAATTATAACGGGCCCATATCTTGGTCTTCATGGCAAACTCCTTTGCACCTTTTTGATCAGTTTCTAAACCCGCTGAAGTTTATTAACCCTTACTTAGATGTTACCCCCAGAGACCCCCAAAAAAGGATTCACCACTTGATGAGCAGTTACTTGGTTGTCATGGCTTTTCATGCTGTTGATGACTCATACTATTTCAATGGACTGGACTAATAGATCAGTGTGGTGTACCAAAGCCTCACCCACAATGCCCCACACACACACACACACACACACACACATATCTCCAGAGCTACCAATGTCTCCACTAAACAGTCACAGTCAAATATGTCCTTTGGATGGTTGGGAGAGAAAGTTACAGTGCTGCTATTTGGTGCATTTATAGTTACTTCCACTAAAGGTTTCCAGGGAAAGAATAACATTGAGGATGTAGCTTTGCGGTAGAGAGCTTGTTTTGCATGTAAAAGGTCCTGGGTTCAATCCCCAGCATCTGCATCGCACAAAATTTGGGCCAGTGATAGCTCAAGTAGTTAAGGTCCTGAGTTGTTGATCGGGAGACCAAAAAGACTTGGGTTAAAGCCTCACTACCAGCAAGGAAGACCTGAGCTCAAGCCCCACCACCACAAGTCCACCACCGTTGAGTCTTTGAGCAAGACCCTTACCCCTTAGAATTGACATAGGGAATTACTGAGCATAGGAAAGTGTTATTATTAGCATTAGCATTAGTAGTCGGATTGTAATGTGCTACTTACTCTTACAGTTTGTTCCCGGCCTGCTGGGCTGAAGGTCTACAGATCCAGCAGAACACATGCAGGAATAGGAGCCTGGAGTGTTGATGCAGTTGGCAAGGGGAGAGCACTGTCTCAGTAGGGGTATGGCACACTCATCCACATCTGCGCACACACACACACACACACACACACACACACACACACACATGCAAACAGATTTCTTTCTATTGAAAACAATGCTCAGATTCAGAAACGAACGACAATAACGAGAGCTGAAGGGGGAGAAGGAAATATGCTCCTCTGACTCATGAGCATACAAAGGAAGCTGAATCACAATGTTCCTGCAAAAAAATGAATCACACACACACACACACTCATGTACCTTTGACGTCCACAGCTGTCACTTCCTCTATGTTCTCCAGCAGAAGCAGAAGAGAGTCCGAGATGCTGGTTAGAGACAGAAGCTGAGATGAGCCGAGCAGCAGACAGGAGGACGTACTGTACCATCCGGAAGACCACGAGTGTATGTGATGCACTGAGACCTGCAACGTGCTCAGAGCTCCTGTCACCTACCATACACACACAAGTTTTGAAAATGTTTGGGCTGTTAGCCTGCAACTTCTAAGCTAATTCGAATATTGATTTGCATAGGTAAGCGTCTGACCACAGAGTGTAGCAGACGTGTGTGGTTGAAGATTCCTCTGGTCGTGTTCACCAAACTGTACGTTGCTTTCACCGTTACCGTCACATTCAGCCACGAGGTGGTGTTTACTAGCAACATAAAAACAAAAGAAGGATGTGACTACGCTATTAGCTTTACACACACATGTGTGTGTGTGTGTGTGTTAATAGTCTGTGTGGCTCTCCCACCGTGGGGCTGAGGCTCTACACAGACTCCATGGTTCTCTGTTTGGCAGCATTTCTGCCAGTCAGGACAATCCGAGTCCCGGAAACAGTGTGGACCCGATGCTGAGATGAGACGAACTGGACAAATTCCAGGTTTATCCATGAACTCTGAACTCCTGTTAAAAGCTTAAAAAAACAAAAAAAAACCCATTATTTTATTACCAGGCATTAAACAGTTTAAATCTGAGGTGCATATGAAGATCAGGGCTGGAAATAGGGCTCCTTTTGAAAAAAAGAACAAGGTTTTAAGCCTACAAACTAACTAAACCACACCTATTAAAGTCTTCTTTATTATACTATATAACCGTCCAGTAATGCAGCTCAGCCACTGCAGCGTCTTCTTCTTTCACAGCATCAGCAGCCTAACTTGTTTTTTACACATGGAAATGGGAAAGTGGTAGAACAGTGGCTAAGGTGTTGGACTCCTAACCAAAAAGGTAAAAGGTTGGATTCCCAGCACCGCCAAGCTACCACCGCTGGACCCCTTGCTCTTGCCAGCCCCAGTTGCTTAGTTGTATAAATCAGATACGTTTAACACTCTGGATAAAAGCATCTGCTGTAAATGTAAACTATTTGACTCATCAGTGTGGTACAGGAAACAGACCCACCCCCTTCCACAGCTCCCTCTAGCAGTCATCAGTGTGCACTACATCCCGAGGGAATTTCTGCCCCTCACTCACCCAGAGCGCAGTAACTGCCCACTTGCTCGTAGTCTTCGCAGCACTTTATCACTGCTTTCTTCGAGGGGACAACCTCTGTTTTGTACACGGTGCTGTAACGCGTGACGTTGCACATGTTCCATGGCAGCCACCCGCCACAAGGCACCATCTGGGTGTAAGCTCTCTGATAGGAGATCACGGTTGTCATGGGAACCAGCTCCGTTCCGGGACATATATGGTACCCTGACGGCGAGAGAGTGTATCCTGGAACAGAAAATCAAACTCACTTGAAGTGAAGAATTACACAAACGTAGAGATTTAGTTTAGGATCATTCCAGCAGCTACATTAAACCAAGGATTAAACCAGGTTCAGTGTCTACCAACTACATCAGCACACACAGTGTGTCAGGTTCTCACCTTCTTGGGGTGTGTCGTGTCCTTGACTGAAGGTGTTTAATAGCAGCAGTAGCGGCGTCCAGGCATAGAGCGTCCACAACATCATGAGCCTCCAGAGTAAAGTCTAGACCTCAGAACCATACTACACCATGACGGGACGCAGCTCCCACTCCGCTCGCAGACCAGTCTAATGATGCTGTGGATAAAACTTACCTGTGTCTCACCTAACTTAACTGCCCCCCCCCTCTGACTCCTCCCCTCTCTCTCTCTCTCTCTCTCTTTCTCTCTCTCTCTTTGTGCCTCTGTGCTCAAAAACATGCTCTTTCCCTCGGGTTTCGCCTGCAGGGAGATTATAAATGCAAGAAGAAGTTTAAATATTCTCTCTCTCTCACACACACACACACACACTCACACACACACACACACACACACAC
>JAOTQW010090211.1:0-10970 GCA_026260075.1 Sisor rabdophorus | reverse complement strand
TCCAAAAACATGTGCATTAGGTTGATTGGTAATTCTAAATTGCCCCTAGGAGTGAGTGTGAGTTTGTGAGGTTGTGTGTGTGTGTGTGTGGCCCTGCGGTGGACTAGCAACCTGTCCAGGGTGTACCCCCTGCCTTTCGCCCTATGTACGCTGCAGACCCCCGTGACCCGGGTTCGGAAATAAGCGGATATAGAAGATGCACGCCCCACAACAAGAAGCTCCTTGGTTCGATTCCCGGGCACTGGGTCTTTTTTATGGTTAGAATTTAAAGCGATAAATATAACAAATACATTCATTCATTTTCTATACACGCTTATTTCCTAATTCGGGGTCACTGGGGTCTGTTGGACCTATCCCAGCGCACATAGGGCGAGGCAGGAGTACACCCTAGACAGGTCACCAGTCCATCGCAGGGCCACACAAACAAACAACCACACACACTGACATTTACTCATATGGGCACTTTAGAGTCACCAATCAACCTAATGTACATGTTTTTGGACTGTGTGAGAAAACCGGAATATCCGCAGAAACATGTGAGGCGACCATGCTAAGCACTACGTCACAGCGGCACCCTATAACAAGGACAATGCCAGGCAATTGTCACAAAAGCGTAAAGAGCTTAAGGTAATAACAATTATAAACTGATGGCTTAAATTCCTTTCGCTTTGTGCTTAACTCGATCTGAGCTCTGAACCCCAGTAAGGTCCTGTAAGCCCGGAAAAAAGGCCACTCTGGGCAATGACACAGGCTTGCGTAACAAAACAAGCTGCTTGCGGGTGTAAACAAAGGACCTTGAACACAAAGCTAACATCATAAAATGGCTTAACAAAGTGCAAACAAGAAACAGTTTGCAAAACCTCAGATAAAAAAAAGCTCACAGTAAAAAGTAATAAATAATGTAATACAAAATGACACAATCTGCTGCAACAGGCTGCCACTCACAGGAAAAACAGTAACCATTTACTCCATAGATCTCAGAAAAAAATTTACATCTTAATTTAAAGACTAATTTAAGTTAAAATTTTATTTAATTTAACCAAACTTTTGTAGAGAAATTAAATTCAAAGGAATTAAATCCATTTCAGCCACGTGTTTATATAAGTTTAGTCAAAAGAGCAACTAAAGCAAAAGCCTGGATTACCACACCCCTCCTATTTGAACAAATAAATAATAATAATAAATTAAACAGCTGCCAGCACTCCATAAATGACTCTGAGACAAGAGAGTCAGAAACATTTTAAAAATATTTACAGTGGCCTAAAAAGAAAATATTTCTTTTCACCAGCAAACAGGAAGTTATTTAAATGATTATAATCCATTTAGGACAAAGGGATCATGGAAAAACAGAACATTTACATAGATATTCATCCATGCAGAGGATCGTTAAACATATTAATACAGCAAAACACACTAACCCTGTTTAAGTAGTTAGTTTAAAAGAAAAAAAAGAAAGAATCATTTTCTCTACATAGCAGTAAGTTATTTGGCTAGATAACTTTAAAGATAGCTATGTCTGACATAAGTCACAATAATTGGTTACTGAAAATAGAGGATTGGTTAGATGATCATAAGCTGTAAATTGGATTTAGCTTAGCCATTTCCAGTGTTCCATCTGACAAAGGCTTAAAGTGCATTTTGGGTAATAAATACCTTATATACCTTTTAGTGAGGAAAGCAGACATGAGCGCTAGCATTTTGGATAGAATGATTGATAGACTGACAGAATCTTGGCAAATGTTAACAATCTGGCGACTAGGCTGGGTTGTTTAACACACATGTAATCTATGCTCCCAGTTCATGGTGACCAGCCTCAGGTGGTCATGCCATGACTTTTGCTACCGTGCTAATATTTATTTTCGTCTTCTCCAATAGCCACTGGTTAGTGTCGTTTAGGAAGATCAATTCCCAACAGTCAAGTTTGTACACCATGTAAACATGAGTAGTACTGTGTCCCCCTTAGAAGCCTGGTTGAAAAAAATATTAAACTATAACAACAAAAAGCAGAGAAAAAACTGTATATTATATGATATATAATATAATATACAGTTTTTCATTTACCAATATGTTTTTGCGAAGAAAAAAATCTGAGGCTAATTGCTGCTGAGGCAATGTAAATGATAGGCAAGTATTCCAGAGGCTTTGCAAAGGGTGGTAAAATATTTGCCATGCTAAACATTTGGAGCTGTCTCGATTTAAAATACGTCAGCGTGAAGCATGTTCTGACCAAATAATACACTGGTGATAACTTGCATTCACTGAGATGCAGGATACTGGGCAGTAGAAAGTTCATTGAGGTGTAACAGCGGCTTATAGAAAAGACTGGTGGTACCCGGCATTTATTATATCCTAAAATCGTTTGCATAATTTAAGTCTCAAATGTACGTTAAATACCCAAAATGTAAGACATTGAACACCTTAAATTGTGTCGACGTAAATGCTCCACACCTCTAAAAGATTGCACGGACACACAGCCAAGGATTGTCTGGGGAGTGTTGAGGACGTACGTTATGGGATAAGTGGTGGCTCGCCTTTCGGTGATCTTCCAGCCAACTTTCGAGATCAAAGTATGAGCTTTTTAACTGCAACAACTTTACTATGCGCTATTGGAGATATGTTTAGCTTTTTTTTCCTCAGTGCTTTACCACACAAACATTTCAATCATGGGATGTAGTGTCCCACTGGGAGGACGGTGAAATGTAATGGGTTTTTTGAGTAACATAGTGATTGGATAGGATGTCATGTAGTGTGAAAATTAGGATCAGACAACTTGCGAAGTGTAAACTGAACACCGAACACTGAATGTTCAAATCACTATAGTTTTCACACTACACAATAACCTATCCAATTGTGGCGATTATTACTACATTTTCTAGGTAAGCTCAGCAGTTCTATTCTAAATGGCAGATGCTCTTATTTAAATTGATATAATTTATTTTATTCTAAGAAATAAGCAGGGTTAGGGGCCTTTCTTAAGATCCAGTGAGCTACCAATTTCCCGTTGTTTGCCAAATCATATTTTATTGCAAACATTGTTTTATCTACAAATATTCTGTTCTTAAAGTCCGACAGTTTTGGAGTACAATTGCCAAGAGGTAAATGTGTTTACCTGTATATCCTGCACACCAGCCCCACGATGCCACCATGGCCAGCAGCCACCTATACATGACGCCCTCGATGTGCCAGAAAACAGAGCTGTGCAACATCCTCAGCGGCTGCAAGACGATCAAGTACAAGCAGTAGGATGGAATGGCCACACAATTGTTAATGAACATGAAGGTGAAGCGCAGCAGTGCTTTAGTGAGAATCCAACCATGTCTCCGTAGCTCTTCAACCGTTGGGGCCATTCTGCTACAAGCACACTGCACAACACAAAAAAATACAAAGCAGGGGTGAGACAGAGATGTGCTGAGTGCATATGCAAAAAGCCTGAACCAATGATAACTGCAATGATAATTAATTCAGTGCAATACTAATTAATAACAGTTTAAATATTGGTATGTTTTCCTCCAGGTACTAAATATTTGGCAGGTAGTAGCAGTGTGACGCAATGTCTGGAACTGTTAGGGCTGTGTATTGATAAAATACATTGCAATACTTCACTAAAAATACATTATTAGTGTAAGATAAACTAGCAATTATCTTGAACACACTTTTCTTCTCAACTAGATGTCTGCTAAGCTATCTTAAACACACAAAACTTTTGCCTCTTATTTGCTTTTGGATTCGTAGCTGTCAGTACATATCATCTGTTAATGAATAATACTTTCCAGATTGATTCATTTTTACTAGCTAGGCTGCATGTGTTGGGAAGTAGATGTTTGGGGTCAGTTATTCCAAATGGATATTAACCTTTACAATTCTACAAATTGCAGGGCAGCGCAGTGGCAAAGTGGTCTTACAACAAGAAGATTCTGGATTCTATTCCTAGACAAGGAATCTTTCTGGGTGAAGTCTTACTCAGTTTTCCTTACAGTCCAAAAACATGTACATTAGGTCTTAGTGCAAGTGTGGTTGCCTTTTGGTCTATGTGTGCTGGGATAGGTTTCAGCAGACTCCCATAACTCAGAGTTAGGGAATAAACAGATATAGAAGATAAATAAATAATTTCTACAAAATAACAAAGAGGTAAAAAAAAAATCCTATTTATTATTTAAAACCTTTATAGTTTATATACACAGAAAACTTTTTAAATTAAAAAATCTATTATAAAATAACTGTTGTTAATAATAAAAGGTCACTGTTATAAAACTTTTATAATTTTCTAAATGAGCTATTACAACCCATACTCTTAACAATACATAATCATTAGCAAATTAGAAACTAAACATTAATCGATGTTCAATTAACGAGCTGGAAAATCAGTCAAATTTTATCACGTCACACTAAAAGATGTTAAGGAAAGGAAGGTTCACGGTAGTGAACACTGACATTTGGACCTTAATCTCCCTAGCAATAAAAACTAATTTCAGTGTAAAACTCCATAAGCAACTACAGACTTACAATATGAGAAATTGCCAGCAGGCTATGCATACAATATACAATATAAATAATGGTTTAAACTATATTTGATTTGAGCTTCTTGTTAGTGATGAGGATTTACTAGTGCACAGACAGTTTGAGGTCTCATCATACCCAAAAAAAGGCTAGTTACCAGGGCAGAATATACATCACCTTTACGGATATTCATATATCACAATATTATGGTTTTAAAAATATGTGTCGTGGAGGAATGTTTCAGATAATTGCGTTCAGATTACCACTCGAATTTTGACTAAAAACGTTATGCCAACTAGAACAACGAAATCTAAAAACACTGTTGATAGCAAAATTGTTAATAATGAGCATGATGAATACAGAGCAATACAATATTCCTACTAAAACATATATTACAAAATTTGGCCTTCAAAATCAAAGTGAATCAAACAAAAAAAAGTGGTATAATAAGGCCTCAAAACACACACACACACACACACACACACACAAAAAACTGGTGTGCTGAATAAACCTGAACAGCTCACCTACACAACTCTTCCTCTGGACGTGTTCAATAAAGACCTGCCTGGGCTTCTATCAGTTATGGCCTTATACATAACGATTTAATTATTAACCTGACAGTCACTAATGCGCTTTGCTTTGTCGAATCACTGAGCCATTACAGGAAAACCATGCAGTTGTAACATGATCGAGGAACTAGTTACTAGTCACTAGAACGGAAATTCTGGACAATTTTAGTGTTCTTATAAAAGTAGAAAATAATCAAATGATAAAAACTAAAGTGAATTTAGCCATACAAATCACCGGAATAAAGAACACTATCTTTATGTTATTCTAAGAGCTGGACAACACAGCCAGCATACATACAGTTCCTGAACACAAGTTTATGTTTTATGTAGGAAAATGTACTGGATGAATACAAAAATGACACAAAGGACATTGTGTTAAGGAGCATTTTATTGGCAAAACTGGAAGTCGGTTTCTCCTGTTAGTGAAAAGATCCACTGCAAATCATTAAAAGGTTTCACTGTGTCTTTACTTACAGAGGTACTGGCTTTAAGGAAAACCCCAACCATGTATAAAAAGGCTGTAGTAGTTATCACTAACTAACTAATGAACTCCAATGGAATATTTTGGTAGGTGGTTTTAATCCAAATCTCTAACCTTAACCCTAGAACAAGGCTAGTGTTAACCCCAAAGCTCCACTCGCCCAAAAAATAATAATAATGTTATAACAATCATTCTCCAAGGTGACATGCTCAAAGCCTCGACTGCCAAGAATCAGCAGGGGAAGGATTTAATCAGCCGGTGGTTTTGTACGTTTGCCCACTGACAGAGAAACGGTCAGTCTATAATTTTAACAGTGGTTTATTCCAACAGTGAGAGGGGATTAATAAGTGAAATAAGTATTTGATACCCTATAAATCAGCAACATTTCTGGCTTTCTGTTGTCCTTCCACAGGTAACAAGATAAGATTAGAAGGACTCTGTTAAAGGGACGCTGTTAAAGGGGCATTTTCTAATTTCAGCTCATCACCTGTAAAATGTCCACAAAAACAATTAATCATATTCCCAACTCTCCACCAGGACCAAGATCAAAGAGCTGTCCAAGGATGTCGGGGACATGACCATATTCCTACACAAGGCTGGAATGAGCTACAAGACCATCATCTAGCAGCTTTATGAAAAGCTGACAACAGTTTTATTTACAAAATCAAGAAACACAAAATAACTAGCAGGCTCCATGCAGGATCTCACCTTGTGGAGTGTGAGTGATCTCTGGAACAGTGAGGAATCACCCCAGAACGACACAGGGAGATCCTGTCAATAATCTCAAGGCATCTGGGACCGTGGTCAGTACACGCGTCTCAATTACACAGCCGCACTACACAACCACACATACCTTTACACTACTCCAACCACACACACACACACACACACACACACACACCACAGAACTACTACCCTAACCACATATTCCCCCAAATTATACTTGGCATGCCCCAAGTATACTCCTAAACTACACAACCAACTACCCCCAACCACACACTCCTACACAGGAGAACCAATATTTACATTTTTGGCATTTGGCAACAATATCCAGCCACAACACAATTGAGCGATTTGAGGGTTACAGGTCTTGCTCAGGGGCCCAACAGTGATATGGTGGTACCAGAAATTAAACCAAGATCTTCCAATTATCAGTCCAACACCTTAACTACTACACGAACCCCCCTCCTGCAACAACACACACACACACACACACATATATATATATAAGCAACTACCCCCAACCACATACACGACCCACTGTCCGAACCACAAATACCACATACCTCACAGCGAGTCTCTAACCACAAATACACAACAACTCCCACGAAATACCCCCAACCCTCCTGCAACCAATAGCTCAGTATACCATCCCAAATCTCGGAACAGACACAAACTGACCTAATATATTAAAGCGGTGATTTAAACCGACATATAAAAAAAACCCGCTCCCTTTAACACCTCAGCCAAAAACACACCCTCAAGACAACCATTTCACTCTACAGTCAAACACACTCGCCGCTAAAACCCACAATTAGATACCGGGAGGGGAACAGCCGCTTTAACACCAGGCCTGGGTTTATTTACTACAACAACATCAACAACCATCACCACCATCATCATCATCACACCGCGGGTTTAGAAAACGACATAACCGTTAACAAGTTTTGAAGCCTAGCAAAACCATTTCAGCCTCTTAGCACGAAGCCCAAACTATATCCGGGTGTTGTTTAAGTTCCTTGTTTTCTCTCGCAGACAAACCACCGGGTGCTGCAGGCACTAAAACAGCTTCAAAGTTTAAAAGCGCTGAACTCACGCCATTGTTTTATATTCAGCTAAACCCAAAACATCGAACGGCTAAACCCGTTAGCATAAAGCACGTAAAAAAAACACACAAACGCGACGATGGCGTGACACTGGTTAAGTACCAGGACTACAACGTTTATTAGTTGTGGAGAACGTGTTATTAGGTCAAGGACATTACATTTTAACCGGACGGTGGGACGAACGAACGCGGACTAACGGGTTGAAGTTAGACAGGAAGAGAAACAAAAAGGACGCGTGCCGCTTGTTTTAAACTAAAGGACGAGGCTGGTCTTTTTTTTTTTTACAGGACTTTCGACTAGTACAAGGTCACTAATAGTAAAATCAGATCGGCAGCCCAAACCGGGACTGGGTAAAATGATCACAGATCTACAGTGGATAAAGCTGATTAGATCATCCCTGCTGCTCAAACCCGAAATGTGCCACAACCAATATAAAACCCGTAGAGGTCACGCCAAAAGAAATAATAATAATAACAGGAGACAGGAACGATCCGTTCCATCAAGCGATGCTTTTATCCCATATACTAGCAGGCAAATCTGTTTGTTTTGTTTATTTATGTATAAAATGCCTCTGTAAAATATTTTCAGTACTCACAGTTGATGCAAATGCCGGACGATAAAAGAAGAAATAAGCCAGCTGAGGAGAGCTGGGCTAAACGATACACTAATACAAAGTCACATGGAGATTACGATGATTATTATAGACTTGATTTTATCTATCTAAATAATCCGGGATGGTGAATAAGTCGTTGCCATGTCAACCACGCCGGTGTGGAGGAACCCTTCCCGCTGCATCTGCTTCAGTCAATCGATCGATCAATCAAAGCATCGATTAATCAATAGCGCTGGGATAATTTGGACGATGCATCCAAGTGAGGGTTAAGCACAAAATTAACCGATGAATCGACCTCTTTTCTGGCCTCCAAGTTGATGAAGATGGTGGTACCGCTGGATGATGTCAAATCCCACCAAAAAATCTAGGATGTCGAGTGAAAAAATTATATGGTAAGTACAATTCCGTTATTTTTTCCTTCCGGGGAAAACATGACCTGAAATAAGAATAATTAGATATAATTAGGGATAATTATCATTTTAAATAACGGAAAAGTAGAGACTTGTTCAGATGGAGGTGCGTCGAGAGAAAAAACCCCAACGGTCTTCTTTTTCTTCTTCGTGCAGTTCTTTCTCTGCTTTCTTCTTCTTCGTTTTCTCTTTGGATTATGCGAGTTGCCAAAGCAACGCAGATCAATCTACCGCCGCCACATGGCCAACTGAGGATAACGTCACAATTAGCGGCCGCAGTTGTTGCGATTTAATGTTTTAATGCGTTTCAAAAAAAATCTTACTTCTAAAAACACATCATTTCTAATAAATCAGACTTAGAGTTAAATCATCAATAATATACAGTGAAAAAAAATCAAGAAATCAAAACTGTATGAACTTTGCATGACATGGCAAAAGATCCAAAGAAAATCAAGTTATATTTCCATTACCTTGTTTTTGGGAGTTATTCGAGGAATATTCTATAAAATCTTGCCCTATTGATGGCGCTAGAGTGCTTGAGTAATGTATGCCAAGACTGTATAACTAGATGAGATTGTTTATCACAACAATGGCAAAGTTGACAAAGGCGATGTGTTGTCCAGCCTGTGACTGGTTCTCTATTGACACCATGATGACAACTTTGGGAAAAAGCTATGGTAAGAGCTACTAAACAAAGAATATTAAACATGTGTAAGAAATAACCTATAATATTTTTAAAATAGAA
The DNA here is from genome assembly GCA_026260075.1 of Sisor rabdophorus. Classification (NCBI taxonomy): domain Eukaryota; kingdom Metazoa; phylum Chordata; class Actinopteri; order Siluriformes; family Sisoridae; genus Sisor; species Sisor rabdophorus. Next base: position 1,829 of record JAOTQW010090211.1, on the reverse strand, counting down.
TTTGCCAGTCTGTGTTAAATATTACAACTATTCCATGACTGGAGCGTTAATGAGAATAGGGTTAATAGCAATGCTTCTGTTAATGGGTGAAGATCAGCTGATCATTTTTCTTAATGTTTGTGCAGTAAAAATACAAAGTCTGTAAAAATGTGTGTGTGTGTGTCATCCAGCTTTAAAAACAACAGTCTCTTAAGGCTATTAAAAGATCAAAAAGAAATGACATCATAGTCAGTTTGTAGTATTGTACAAAGCACAATTTGTTGTAAAAATTAAATACAGACAAGAAGAAATAATGCTTAATGAAAAAAAACCTCCTTAGCCTCTAGATGCTTGTTTGACAAGAATAAAATGTGTGTGGGGAGGTATGGTGGCACAGTGGTTAGCATGCTTGCCTCACAGCAAGAGGGTTCCTGGGCAAGGGGCCTTTCTGTCCGGAGTTTATGTTCTCCCCTTGCTAGACTGTGTTAACTACGATTTTCTTCCTCTATTCACAAACGTGCTCATTAGGTTAATTGGTAATTCCAAATTGCCCATATTTGTGTGTGGTTGTTTGTCTGTGTGGCTCTGCGATGGACTGGTGACCTGTCCAGGGTGCACCCCTATGCCTTTTGCGGTATGTGCGCTGGGATAGGTTTCAGCAGACTTCCCTGACCCTGAGTTAGGGAATAAGCCGGTATAAAAGATAAAAAGAAAATGAGCATGTGCCTCAAAAAGCAGTCATGATGTGGGTTCGACACGTCACATCCAGCCGGTCACTGCACACAAATCCATGTTGTCCCTTACACAGGATGATGCCAACAAACAGGCAGTGAAAGAGTTGAGTGTCAGTGCAGTTTCATCAGAGGATGTTTTCCCCGCCGCTCATCCGCATTCAACCTTAGGTTTATGCAACAGACTGTGGAACAGTTGCTATGCTTGAAATAGACACAAAAAGTGGCGGCTGAGGGGTTTTTTGGCCAGAAGAGACGAACTGCACAGCAATCTTCTCACGGACAGTGATAAGTTATAGATGACAAAATTGGGCTTAACACGCCACCCGATTGTTATTCCACGACACCCACAGCACGGTGACCCAACAGCTGGCAGGACACCCGACAGCTGGCATGTTACAGTCAGCATAAACAAAGCAGCCCCAGTAGAGTCAACACAACATATTGTGCAGATAGCATCCTCAACTGTTTAAGTGGGATTACAGCTACATATAGAAAATAAATAGAACTGCATAATTAATCATAGACACGATCCATTTTGCGTTGGTGGGTGTGAATTTTAAATAAAAAGAATACTGCTGTCTTCCTTCCAGTTCATTTACCTGTATAAAGTTAGTATAGAAAGAAGAAATATTTTAAGTAAGATTTTGTTAATTTTGTGCAAATGAGTTAAAATATATTGAGTGGTGAAGTGGAATGTTCCAGGTATGGCATGGGTCTTTCTGTGCATGTTCTGAGTCTGCATGTTCTCCCTGCGCTTATGTGGGTTTTCTCCCACAATCCAAAATCATATACATTAGATTAAGTGGTGATTCTAAATTGTCTTGGCCCTGCGATAGACTGGCGATCTGTGTGCTGTGATAGGCTCCAGCAGACCAAGTGACCCCAAGTCAATAAGAGAATATAATGAGTTTAAATACCATAAAGAGAATTCCTTCGAATTATACTTTCTCCGTATTTTGGCTAAAGTAGTAGCAAAGTGGTTAAGGTGTCAAACTGTTAACCTTCAGGCCCCCTGAGCAAGACCTTCTTCTTCTCCTTTCGGCTGCTTCCATTTAGGGGTGGCCACAGCGAATCACTTGTCTCCATCTAGCCCTATTCTCTATATCCTTCTCACTC